>PVKA01009572.1:0-67883 GCA_004027165.1 Ctenomys sociabilis | reverse complement strand
ATCTTGCAGTCAACCCCTCTGGTCTCTGGAAAGCTTATGTACTACTTGAGGTTCCCAGGAAGCAAGACAATGCCCTGTTCAGGGTATAGCCCTAGGTCATAGTGCCAGGCCTCTGTGTGAGTGTGTGTGTGTGTGTGTGTGTGTGTGTAAATATTAACATGACCATGACAATTTCCATTTATTTCATCTTCTAATTTTCATACTATAAAAAGTGATGATTCCTCCCCTAAAACATTAAGTCAGAGGAGAGGGGTCAAGACTACCTACATCCTAGCCCCAAATGAAAATAGAAGAGAGCCTCACAAAAGGCTGGCTGTGGTCAGGTGTGATGGTGCATTCCTGTCATTCCAGCACTTGAGAGGCTGAGACAGGAGGAATGTCACAGTCAAGGCTTAATGAGTTCAAGGCCAACCTGAACTATATAGTGAGAGCCTGTCTCAAAAAACAAAACAAAAAAGACTGGTTTGTGTTAGGGTGACTGTGTCCACAAATTGGGTTCCTTTCTACATTTTCTAGGGCCCTGGGATTTATCTCAGTGGCACAGCACTGGCCTGTGTGAGGTCCTGAGTTCTATGAGGAAAAAATTCTGATGACTCATTACTTATGTATTTGATTTACTATTTATCACCAGATTCTTCATCAGTCAGAGGCTATGTCTGATTTACTGCTTTGCTACATGCCAAGGACTCATAACAGCGCGTGGCATGAAGTAAATGTTATTTGCACAAATAAATATTTCTAGGGCTGAGAGTATATAGCTCAGTGGTATAGCACAAGTTTAGCACACATGAAGCCCTGGGTTAAATCTCCAAGTATCCTCTCCCCCAAAAGAATTGCTTAGAAAGTTTTAGTGGGGTGCAATGCCACATGGCTATAAACCCAGCTACTTGGGAGGCTGAAGGAAGAGTACTGAAAGTTTGAGGCCAGCCTAGGCAACCTGCAAGACCCTGTCCTATGGATCAATGATAGAGAACCCCTAGATTTAGTCCCCTTCTCCCTGCCTTTGATGGAAAAAATTAGTCTAACTTGAGAACAACTGGATTTCTTGGAGGAAGTATATTAGAAGTACGTATATTTGCCTACTTAGTTTTTATCTTGCTTAAATTTATTTTGTTGACACTAGGAATTTCAGAATAATAAAGAAGAGGCAATTTTTTTTTTGGCGTATCCTGAGTTTGGGGGCCCCCACCAAAAGGTTAAAACCAAGAGTGGAATTGCTATTTCTTGGGGCCAGGAAGCATCTTCTGTCAGCGTTCAGCTGCCCCCCACCTTCCGCATTTCATCCTGTAACAGGGATGCACCAAACCACACTTAAATGGGACAACCATGAATTCCAGAGTACAAACAAGCATTGCTGAACCATAGAGAGTAGCTGTCGTTTTTATAGGCTCAATGGAATATAGGGAACAACTTTACTTCTTAAGTACATATTAAATAAGAAAATCTAGGTGTCCTGAAGCTTATTTTGTGCCTGAAACAAAACTGGTGTGATTGATCTTTCCTTAACTTGTGCTTTCAGTTTCACTATGACTTTTGTCTATTTGAAAAGTGGTTTCCTTTACTCATCATCCCTCCTTAAAAATTAAAAATTCATTTTGTAAAGGAAGTCTACAGCAAAAAAAAAAAAAAAAAAAAAAAAAATTATACTATTGATGTGTACAGGAAGTCTGGTGTAGAGTAGGTGTCACCAAGTGGCCCTACCACGATTGCATCTATCATTAGTGCTGTCTGCAACAGTAGTAACTGCTACCACTTATTAAGGCTTTATTCTGGGCCCAGGAGTGTAACTCAGTGCTAGAGCATCTGCTACCATGATTAAGACAAAGGGCTTAATTCCCAGAACCACCAATAAAAAAGAAAAATAAGACTATTCTATGCTAAAGAAATGTGTTGTAATACGTCGCATACATTTGTTGTTTAATCCTAATATTTCTGTGAAGCATCTGTTATTATTGTCTCTATTTTATAGGTGAATGCACTATGGCATGGAAAGGCTAAACACCTTTCTAAGTCACACCATCCAAGCTGGACTCTGACCCTCAGCAAACTGGCTGGTTTCAGATCATTTGCATCCTTCTTGGGGGTTAGCGCATGTCATTGGTTGATTTTTTTCCCTCAAATAGATTGTGACAAATTTTAGTTTTGATAATTATATCAGAGTTAAATAATGCTTGATAATCATAGCATTAAATTATTTTGTATTTTTTTAGAGAAGGGTCTACAGGGTGTTCAGGGTCTCACTACTGGATCAGACTCATAGTGATCTGCCTGTTTACAGCCTCCCAAGAGCTGGGATTACAGATGCCCGTGCCACCATGCCCAGTCTCAATTGCTGTCTCAGCACACCCTGGGGGTGGGGCTGGCACAGCAGGCCCAGTAATTGAACCCCTGACCCCTGCACCTGCTTGCAGGTGCTTTAATCTGCTGAGCTATCTGGCCAGCCCTTAAATCATACATTCAATTGAGAGCATATATAACAATCATCAATTCATAAGTATATGTATTGATCACCCAAATAATTTCTCTTTGCCTGAGAGGGACATCTTTATGTTTCTTTCTTTTTTTTTTCTTTGTATGTAATACAGGGTCTATGGGGGGTCTCACTATACAGATTGGACTTGTAGTGATCCCCCTGTTTTTAGACTCCCAAGCCTGGGATTACTGGGGCAGGCCACCATGCCCAGTCTCAGTGGTGCTCTCAGCACGCCCAGCGGGTGGGTGTAGCATAGCATGCTAGGGATCGAACCGCAGTCCCTGTGCCTGCCTAAGCAAGCACTTTAGTCAGCTGAGCTATCTGGCCAGCCCTTTCTGTGTGTCTTTGTTGCTGAATGAGTACATTTCTTTAAGCTTTAGTACTGGAATCAAGATTTGGATCCAAGCCTTCTGGACGTGTAAAGGGTATCCCAAGAGTTAGGCAGTCTCACTCCTAGATGCCTGGTTTTCTTTTTTCTTTTTTTGGTGGAACTGGGGATTGAACTCAGGCCCTTGCACTTCCCAGGCAAACACATTATTCTACTGAGCCATCTCCTCGACCAGGTTTTCTTCTTCCTCTTCCCACTCTCTCATCCTATTTCAGGTGGAAAGGGCAATGCTGTCCTCAGGGACCAGGGAGCCAACCTCCTGAATTTCAGAGGGCAGGGACTGCAGTGACCGTAGGCATCACTGTATCTGTAGCATCGTCCTGTGGAGACAAGCAAAGTTCAAAGTGATCTCTCATTCTGGCCTGATGCCAAACTTGAAGCCACCCAAATGGGCTGCCCCACACTAACCTAGGTACGGCCACTTCCCTCCCAACTGTTCCACATCTCCTCACCAAAGTGCTCCAAGATGAGGACTTGAAGTGAAGGTTCAGAAATATGACTCCCAGCATCTACAGACATCAGTAAGTTCATATGACTTTTAAAATAGAACCAAGTGTTAATAAATACATATACAGGTTAATTTACAAGACAATCCCAAGATAAGGCCAGTAGCCAACAGCCTTTCAGTTCAGAGCAAAGGTCAGAGCTTTGGGAGCATTTCACAAATGAAAAACCTGTATCTGTTAATGCCATACCTTAAAAATTAAAAAAAAAAATATTTTATTAATTTATTTATTTGGTACACGGTCTTGCTATGCAGCTCGAACTCATAGTGATCCTGTTGTCTCAGCCTCCACAGAGCTGGGCTACTACACCTAGTTTCAGTGGCCCGGCCTGCACAGAATGCAGTCCCGGGGATCCAACCCAGGTCCTTGCCCTTGTCAGGCAGGCACTCAGACCTCTGAGCTATCTGTCCAACCCTGCTAATGCCATTCTTGACTCTGTCTCTGGGATTGAAAAATGACAGTTTTCTCCAATTGCTTTCTTTGCCTCTGCTATTAGGTTGATTTCCTTCAGCATCTGCTTACTGGCCATGGCAGTGAGAAGCAGCATGTGTGTGCTGGCATTCTGAGGGTGGTTTGCAGATTTATTCCCACCCAGTTGATTAACTTCCTCCTCCTTAACGGTTTTCTAGATGCTAATCCTAATCATTGTCTTCTTTCCAAATTCTCCCTGCATGTTGCTCAGGAAGCTCAAGTAATTGTAAACCACAGAGGTTGGCTCTTACCAACTGTTGGATTTAAGCTGTAGAAAATACAGCCAGTCCTTCCAGGGCAGCTCCAAAGTGAAGAAAGTGAACTCATATTGTGTAAATTGTACCCAAAACAGTCTCAGGAAGTATCACAGCTTCCTGATTGCAAACCTAGATAAAGTCTAAGGCTGTAGCTGCGAAAGACAAAAGCCACCAACTTGCCAAAATTAAGAAAATGACATCTCAAGGTGGCAGTTGTGAGAAAGTGCCAATAGATACCTTGGGGGTCTAACAGAGAACTCAGATAAAAGTCTTGGTTTCCTGTTTCAAGCAAACAAAGATTATCCCAAATTTTGGAAATAGCAGGAACCAGAGTCACCTGGAAGTTCTGACTGCTGATGTTATGGAGACTGTTGCAGTATGATTGCTCCACTGCAGAGAATTTTCAGTCTGATGAAAACCAAATCATGGACATCGGACAAGCTAATGGGAGCCCATACATCAGAACCCTAAAGTGAAAAGACGTAGCCTAAAAAAAAAAATATTTTGTGCTTCACCGGCTGTCAGTGCCTCCTCTTGAATATAAAAGGCATTATGTACAGTGAATATCAAGAAAAAACATTTCTGCAGCTTGAAAAGGCAATCAGGTCAGGTAATTAGAGAGTGTCTTAGTTATTCCTCTCTCCTTGCTGAGATAAATACCCAACGCCCAAAATGAAGGGAGGAAAGGTTTATTGAGCTCACATTTACTGGAAGTTTCAGTCCATACTCAGCTGGCTCCAAGGCAGAGGCACAAGACAGAGAGCAGCAGTTCATGGTGACAGAACAGCAACAACAAAGAGCAAATGGCTACAGAAAGTCTGTCTCTCTCTTATATTACATTCAGGCTCTCCGCCCCAGGGTGGGAGGTAGTACTCACACCCATAATCTGAGCAGTACAAAGCCCATAATACCAGCCTCGGATCACACATAATCCCAGCAGATCATGAGTTACAAACTCTAGAAGTCCCCACCCCATGACTACATGAGGCTTTGGGGGGACAACTAGACACAAACCATAACACAGAGAATCCAAATTTCTTTGCTGACTGGCTATATATATATTTAGACAACTGACGCCTAGGTGCTTTATCTGTTAAATTGGAAGAAAAATGCCTAGTAGGATTACTCAAGACAACAGATGTAAAATGCCAGGCCCCTATAAGATAATCAACATATAACAGTTAATCCTACTGCTCTTACCAAAGGCTTTGAAGTATAACAGGACTGGAAACTTCCATTTTGGGTAGTATTACAGATTTGATATCCTAAATAACTCTCTAGATTGGCAACTAAAATTTAGAGTGAAATATTTTTATTTTTATTATTATTGTTATTATTTTTTTGGTAGTACCAGGGATCAAACTCAGAACCTTGCACTTACCGGACAAGCACTTATTCCACTGAGCTATCTCCCCAGCCTTGAAATATTTTTAAATAATTGTAAGTATATCACTAATCTGTCATTGAAGTAAGAAATTTGCTAATTTTAAAAACAGCAGTGGGTATCCCTGGTGGAACAGGCCTATAATTCTAACTTTCTGGGAAGCTGAAGCAGGAAAAATCACAAGTTCGAGCCCAGCCTGAACAATTTAGTGAGATCCTGCCTCAAAATGTTTTTTAAAAGGCTAGTGATGTAGCTCAGTGCAGAGGCCTTGGGCTCAGTCCCTAGCAGCGCAGAAACAAAAAGCCGGTAGTGAAATCTGGACTGGAAACAAGTGGCAAACCAGGGTTGCCTTGAAGCTTCTTTTCAGATTCTGGAGAATCCTTGCACCTACCAGGCTGCTGAAGCGGAGGACAAGCCAGGAGTTCAGGCCTCGGGCTGACCGGTGCGGCACAGCTATCCGGCTGCCCAACTGGCTGCACACTCGCACGGGGGACAAGAAGCCACGCTGTGTAAAAGGAGGCAGTAAGGAAGCACTTCTTCTGTCTTGCTGCCCGGCGGTGATGGCGTGGCAGGAATCTTCCCTATTGGTTCTCATTTGTGTTTTCTTTTTTACGGTACATTAATGTATTGCTTTCAATTTCTTTATTATTTGCAGTCTGAGTTTCCAAGACCCCGCCCGGCGCTTCCGAGCCTCCCCCCCCCCCCCACCTTTATTTATTTTTCCGCACCACACAGGCCCCGGGGGCCAAAAATAATCGGGGATCTGAAGAGAGGAGGGTCCCGGCCACACGGATGTTAGGCCCCTAGAAGGGTGGAAGCGTTGGGGGCAGCAGCGGATGCAACGGATAGCGAGGCAGGAGCAGCGGGAAAATGGCTCCAGGAAGCTGCTGCTGACAATGAATGAAGTAGGGTTAGTGCCAATGTCCTCCAGGGATATTCAGATTTTCCCCTCACTTGTGTTTTCTGTCAGAATTCACTCTAGTGAAGGTTAGAACACTATTTTTTGTTTTTGTGCAATCCCTCCGGTTCCAAAAAAAAAAATTAGGTCCTCACTTTGTAGTTTAGGCTGGCCTTGAACTCGAGGCCATCTTCCTGCCTCAGGCTCCCAACTGCTGGGCTCACAGGGCTGCACAACCACACCCAGCTAGAATTAAAATTTTAATCAAATTTTATTCCTACACAGTAGCTTGAGAAACAAGTGTACAGTTCTCTGAAGGAATTTAACTTTATTTATTCATTTATTTGGAACCAGGGATTGAACTTGTGCTTAACAGGCAAGTGCTTAGTCTACTAAGTCATCTCCCTGGCCCCTGGGAGTTTAACTTTAAACCAGACTTCTCCGAATCCCTGCAGGTTGAACTGCTAGGAAAATGGTTTATAGTTTTTTAAAAAAATCTCTAAGTACACAACACAGAGATATCATGAATGAGAATTTTCAGAGGCAAAGCTTGGCCAATATAGTTTCACAAATATTTTGAGTGTTGAAATAATTAACATAAAATATGAAATATCTAACTCTAGTATGTTTAAAGTCATAAAATGAATGCTTTATTTTTTTTTTTTTCTTGGCAGAACTGGGGATTGAACTCAGGCCCTTACACTTGCCAGGGAAGTGATTATTCCACTGAGCCATCTCCCTTGCCCCAAATGAATGCTTGAAAAGTAATGACAATAATGCCCAAGCAGATTTGAAAGTAAATATGACATATAGAAATTAAAAACAGGACAAAAAGAACCAGATGAAATAAATATTGAACTAAGGTGCATACCTGTAACCCCAGCCCTCTGGAGGCTGAAGCAGAAGGATCTCCACAAGTTTGAGGCCAGTCTGTTTTATGTTGTGAGTTCAAGAGCTATTGAGACGTCTCAAAAAACAAAACAAAAAAATTCCTCCTATTGTTTTAACTATTACTTTTGTGTGTTTGATAAGAACACAATATAAATCTACTCTCAACAATTTTTTAACTATACAATTTAGTACTGTTAAAAGCACTATGGTATACAGTAAATTTCTAGGACGTTTGTTCATTTTGCATAACTGAAACCTCATACCCTTTAACCAATAACTCCCTCCTCCCCTCCTCCAAGCCCCTAGAAACCACTACTCTTATCTTAGTTACTTTTCTCATTGCTGAGACAAAATATTCAACACCTAAAGTAAGAGGGAGAGGGCTTTATTTGTCCTACAGTTTGTAGAGATTTCATCCATACTTTGCTGGTTCCAAAGCAGGATGGAAAGGCAGCAAAAGCAACAAGGGAAGGGAGAAGACCTGCCTCTTTCTGTTCCTTCTATCATATCCAGCCTCCTGGGATTAGGGCAGTGCCAAACCTACTAGCGGACTGATCCAACAATCACCCATCCTTATTTCTAGCGCTACACCATCAATCAATCAATCACACACTCTAGATTCAGCTGCCTCTGGAAAAGTTCTATGACTGCATGAAGCTTTGGGGGATGTCTAGACACAGGCCATAAGGCTACTCTTTCCTTCTATGAGTTGGATTCTTTTAGGTTCCATGTTGCTAGAGTTTAGATCTTGAATGTCTCCCAGGGGTCTGTGTTTTGAAGGTTTAATCCCCAGCCTGTGGTATTGTTGAGATGCGTCACCTGGTGGAAGGAATATAATCATTGGGGTGTACCCTTGAAGGAGGTATGGGAGTGCCAGACCCCTCCTGCCTCTTTGATTCCTCACTACCATGAGATGAACAGACCTTTTCTACCACATGTCCCACTATTGCATACTCTGCACAGTGGGGCTAAACCAACAGGATCAAGTGACTGAAAGTTCGGAAACCAGGAGCCAGAATAAGCTTTTTCTCCTTTAGTATTTTTTTTTTTTTTTTTTTTTTTTGGTGGAACAGGGGATTGAACTCAGGCCCTTGTGCTTGCCAGGGAAGCACTTGTTCCACTGAGCCATCTCCCTGGCCCCCCGCTTTTTCTCCTTTTTTTTTTTTTTTTTTGTCTTTTTGAGACAGGGTCTCACTATGCAGTTCAGGCTGGCCTTAAGCTCACTTTGTAGCTTAGGCTGGTCTCGAACTCACAACAATCCTCCTGTCTCAGCCTCCCGAGTGCTGGGATTACAGGCATGCGCCACCACGCCCGGCCTTTTTCTCCTTTTAAATAGATTGCCTCAGGTATTTTTCTCAAGGTGACAGAAAGCTAAAGATCATGTAGTATTTGTCCTTGTCCCTTATGCTAGTTTCTCACCAAGCATTATGTTCTCCCAACTCATCCAAATGGCAAATGGCAGGACTTCCTCCCTTTGTAAGGCTGAACAGTATACCCTTAAATCTATGTCATCTATGTCTGTCTATATAGACCTCACGTATTTTCTTTACCCATTCATCATCCATCAGTGGCTTCCATTCTAAGCTGTTTTTCATATTGCTGCATGAACACATGAGTACAGATATCTCTTTGACATTGAGAAAATGAGCAATGAGAAAAGTGACCAAGGCACAAAGTTCAAAGGGGAAAAATGTGTATCCTTCCCATCTGAGGGTCTTCTTCGATGCGGAACTCCTTGCAATATTGTAACTCACATATATCATCTGCCCTTTATGTGTTTTAAGTACTGTACATTGTGATATTGTTATTAGGTAGTTCCTTTAGAAATGCCTTGGGCTGGGGAGATGGCTTAGTGGCATAAGCGCTTGCCTGGCAAGTACAAGGTCCTGACTCAATCCCCAGTACCAAAATAAGTGAGTAAATAAATGTCTCACCAATCAAAAATATTCCTGCTCCTAGCTAGGGATATAGCTTTGTGGCAAAGTGCCTGCCTGGCAAGTTCAAGATCCTGAGTTCAATTCCTGATACCAAAACAAAACAAACAACAACAAAACAACAGTATTCCAGGTCCTTCTTGACTTGAAAAGGAGTTGGATGAGATAAGCCAAAAATGATGCCAAAAAATTTTTTTCAAAAGGGAGGGTGACCAGGTGTGGTTGTACCATTCCTGTCATTCCAGCACTCAGGAGGCTGAGGCAGGACTATCACTGTAAGTTCAAAGCCAGCTTGAGCCACATAGTGAGCTCAGGATGAACCTGAACTATATAAGGAGACCCTGTCTCAAAAAACCTAAAAGCAGGTATGAATGTAGGAGAAAGTAGCTTTGCAGACAGACTTGGGCAGAACAAGAGAAGAGGAAGGTAAAAGCAAAAATGAGAGTACATACTGTGTCTGGGAAATGCAGAGCGGGCCATCATGAGAAAACACCATAGCTTGGGGCCCTGCCTCCTTTTCTGCTGTCCGCATTTTGTAGGAGCCCGGGAGCATCGCCCTGTGATCTTATACTTGACAAGTCTGGTTCATTTTCCCCAGCTGGCTTTGCCCTGCCCCGCCCACCCTGGGATCAGTGTGATAATGCTCTCCAGGTTGAGGTCTGCCCAAGACAGCTTGGATACGGAAGATAACTCAGTCAGCCTCAGGTAGGAGGGAGGAGAGCTACAGTACCCAGGCTTCACAGGAAGTTTTACAGGAACTTGGGTGCCCTGTGTGATTTCTTCTGCCATTCCCAAGTATAGTTTATCTAATCTATCTTGAAACAACTCTGCTGACTGACTTCCTAAGCAGTCATAAATCTTCTGAATTTCCTCTCATTGAAGGGTTCTGGTCTGTCTCAAAGCCATGTCATAAATAAAAGGTTATGGGGATACAAAAGGATAATCACTAGAACTTTATTTACTTAGCATTACTGGGAACTGGATCACAGCTTTTGCACTGAGCTGCATCCCCAGCCCTTTCAATCAATTAATTTTTTTTGAGACAAGTCTTGAAACTCAGACTTGCAGCCATCCTCCTGTCTCAGGCTTCTAAGTGCTGGGATTATAGGCACACATAACACTGGGCCCCTTTATTATTTTTATTTTGAGACAATATTTTACTAAGTTGCTAAATTGCCCAGAATGGGTTCAAATTTGGATCCTGTTGCTTCAGCCTCCCAGAGCGTTATTAGAAATACAGGGATACACCATCACACCTAGCTCAGAGAATTATTTTAAACAGTGGAATATTGACAAGAACCCATTAGCAGAGGCTCAGGGAACATTCTGCTCATGCTGGGAATCTGACATGCAGTTAGGCATGTGGTATATAAAATATGATCTTTTTCTTTTTTCTTTTTATCATTTTAAAATGTATTTTAGTACAAGGTCTCACTATGTAGATCGGACTCACAGTGATTCTCCTGTTGGGATTACAGGCATGAGCCACCATGCCCAGTAATTTCAAGGTCCCTACAGAAGAGGATGGGAAGCTGGAAACTATATTTTGATAACCTTAATCTCATATTACATGACTTATATTAAAACAAAATCAAGTCTAGAAAAAAATTAGTTCAATAAAAATGTTAATCACCATCTTAGTTGCACCCAGGGACAGGGCTGGCACAGCAGACCAGGGATTGAACCCTTGCTGCTGCACTTTGCCTAAGCAGGAGCTTTAGTCCACTGAGCTATCTGGCCAGCCCTATAAAATATGATCTTATTCTGGAAAAAAAATCAGTGATTATGGACTAGGATAGATTATAGCTGGGCTAAAGCATTTCTCTTGGCATGCACCAGGTCCTGGATTCAGTCTGCAGTACCACCAAAAAGAAAAACAAAATTAATGATTAGTACACACTGTTCAGGTCTTTGGTGCCAAAGAAGAAACAGACCTCAAGCTTTCTTGGCTTCCAGGGAAGCTGAAAACAAGATCAGGGAATGTCTAGAATGTCAGGCTATCACCACAGTTGTCCTAGGGCAGAGGGAACCCCTTGAAGTTTGAGTAGAATATGAGTAGCACCGCTGAGGCAGGGACTAAAGTAATTTCAAGGTCCCTACAGAAGACGATGGGAAGCTGGAAACTATATTTTGATAACCTTAATCTCATATTACATGACTTATATTAAAACAAAATCAAGTCTAGAAAAAAATTAGTTCAATAAAAATGTTATGAACTGGGGGTGCAACTCAGTGTAAAGCTTGAGCTTGGCATGCACTGAGCCCTGGATTCCACCTTCAGCACAAAATCAAACCAAACTCAATTGCTTTCAAAGCAATCATTTGATTGAATGTAACCTCTTAAACAAGTTACGTGTTTAGGCACAGATTATAGCTTTAAAAAGTACATTAACTAGGGTTGGGAATAGTGCATTGACACTGTCTATATTGGTATCAGCTGCTCAATTTGTCCCCACTGAATCTGTTTCTGCTTTTAGGAGAACAAAGACTATCAGTGACTTTCTACATATCTGAAAAAATAACTAAATTACTCATTTATTTATTTAGTTCTCTATTGGAGGCTTGTTGTAGTTGCATTTATTTTTAATTCTACTTTACTCACAAGCAGCACTGTGGGCACTGCATGTGATATTAACAGATCAGCAAAAGAGGACATCACCTATGGCCACAGGCATAGAGTGGACGAATCAGCTGCAGGAGGGCAGTGGCCCTACCTGTGGAACTGCTGGCCTGAAGGTGGTCAGTAACCCAGCTCTCAAGGGGAAGGAAGCACAGAGCCAAGAGAGTCTGACTGTCTCAAAAATCCCTGCTGAAGCCGGGCATGGTGGCGCATGTCTATAATCCCAGCACTCGGGAGGCTGAGGCAGGAGGATTGTTGTGAGTTCAAGACCATCCTGAGCTACAAAGTGAGCTTAAGGCCAGCCTGAACTGCATAGTGAGACCCTGTCTCAAAGAAGACAAACAACAACAACAACAACAACAACAAAAAATCCCTGCTGGCCCTCTCTCGAGTTGTGAATTCTTGGGCAAGTCATCACAGTCTCTGAAGCTGATTTTTGCCAGTTCAATTGCAGTAACATGGGCTAGTAATATTTGCCAGTTCAATTGCAGTAACATGGGCTAGCGTGAAATAAGAAGCCATCTGTAAAATGGAGCTGATACCTCATGCTGGGTTTATGCTGGTTGTGAAAACTGCTACATGGTCCGCCAACAGACCTAACCTTGATCCACATTTGGAGTGTGGAAATAAGTATTTTGATACCTTATTTCAGGGGAGATCTACAATTAAAGAAGGTACAACCATCACCAACATGTCACACTTCTCCAGTGGTTTCAAATGTGTTAATAAATCCCTTTAAAGAAAATGTGTATTTCCACAACTCTGATTTAAGTAACTATTATCCCGACCAAAACAGACCCTTTCTCTTGATCTGGCCTGCCTCCCAGCTGTTCATTTCTCTCTGGGATTGTTAGCTGCTTCATTTGCTCTGCAGGAGCTGGAGGAAAGTAAACAGCTCCACAGGCAGGTGCCCCACCTACCATTTTATTTTGCTAAATCACTCCTTTAGCTAATATTTCAGGGACAGACACGCGACGCATCTGGCTCCAGCCAAATATTTTCAGTCACTCGGATCCCAAGGTAAATATTTGCCAGTTCAATTGCAGTAACATGGGCTAGCGTGAAATAAGGAGCCATTAATCATCTTTCAATCAGGGCCCAGGGCAGCTGCTCTGGTCGCAGTCCCGCCCCTTTCCCATGAGCCCTCGCGTGGGTCCCACCCCCACTTCCGGTGGGGGGGTCAGACAGAAGCTTTTGGGATGTGAATCACCAGGCCCGTCGAGGTGAAACTGGGGCGGCTGAGTTCCTTACCTTATGGGGCTTTTTCAGCATGGGCCATTCCTCCCAAGGTTTTGTAACCCATAGTTTTGTTAGTGGTTTTGTTAATTTAGGAGACTTTAACTTAGCTCAAGGCTTTTGTGCTACAGCAATGAATAATCAAAGGCGCTAGGCTCTGCATCTTAGGAAGCTTTTTGCGTTTCAGTGGATGTGAATATACAAGGTTTGTTGAAAAGTTTTTTTCAGACTGGTTCTCACTATGGTTTGAGCTGGTCTTGGGCTCACTATATTAGGCAGGTAGGTGATCCTCTTGCTTTAGCCTCCACAGTGGGCTGGGAGGACTGGGATTAGATATGTGTGCCTGCGCGTCCAGCATACATTTAAAAAATTTGTTACAGTAAACAAGACATTGCCATTAATCCTCCTCAGAGTGCTACTCTTCGCTTTGAACACACGTGTCCAACCCTCTGCCACTTTCTGAAGCAGTCCTGGAATCTACCATGAGTGTAAAGGTTGTGGTGATTGCTACTGCCCAGGGCCATCCATGGAAAAACTGCTATGGTGTGCCCTCATCCACCTTAGTCACCATCTCTGGGGAGTGCTACTCTTGGTTTTTTACCAAAGTCAAAATGACTATGAGAGGTCACTTTTGAATTGATTCAGACACGAATTGATAAAGACAAAAAAGTACCTCTAAAACTACTTCAGAAAGTGGAAGAATGGCTGGGTTAGTGTGATCTGAGGTGGTTGAAGCAAGGATTCATGACAATGTATCTCTTGCTGTAATGTTTTTCAGTTAAACATGGTATCTTTAGGTCATGCCTAATCTGGGCTTGGTGGTGCATGCCTGTAATCCTAGTGGTGGGGAAGATGAAAAGAGGAGCATCGCTGCGAGCCTGAGCTTCCTAGTGAGACCTGCACAGAAAAAAAACAAAAACCAAAAAACAACACCCAACCAACCAAAAAACGGTTAGCAAAGAATATGTACAGACCTATCCCTAGTAGGTCTTTTCCTTAGCCCCAGAGTGATTCCTGTTGGGACAAACAGTTACAGAAGGATTGTGTGTGGCTGCTAATAATCTTGAATTTCCTGGTACTATCTCTTTAAAGTGAAATAGAACGGTTATATTGGTGAGATAGGTAAGACCTGGTACCATTTATTTGCTTATTTACCTTTTATTGTTGTCTTTTTAAGACAGGGTTTCACTCTGCAGTTCAAAGTGGTCTTGAACTCACTTTGTAGCCCAGGCTGGTCTCGAACTCACAGCGATCCCCCTGCCTGAGCCTCCTGAGTGCTGGGATTACAGGCCTGCGCCACCACATCTGACCCCGCTGTTTATTTATAGAACTAAAATAACTTGTACTCACCTACCTGGAAGGCATCCACTTACTATCAGACAGAAAGAAGACTTTTTAGTCACTCATCTAGAAGTGAGCCGTCTCTTGCAGCCCTGGAAAGAGCTGTGTATTTTGTTCCAATCAGTTAATGATGTTTTAGCTCTTCATTTTAGCTGATAAAGTACTGTTTCCCTAAACCATTTTTCATTTTACTACCTTTGCTCACTTTAGATTTTAAAATGATGAAATGAAAATGTACAACTGTCTGAGACAAAGTTGATGAAGCAAACAGTACTTAAGTTAGTTAATACATTAGTGTAGTTAGTGATTGAAGTTATTCTGGGCCACATTTTCTGGATGTTGTTTAGATATTCATTGGGTGGACTGAGGCCACATGGATTCTTTTTGGTTGCAGCTAATAAATTAACTGGCAGTAGGATCAAGTCCTGCTTTGCAGTGACAGCTGGGGCCTTCCTTAGAGGCTCTCTGCAATCCCTTTTCTTATTGTTAATTGACTTCCTAATTCCCTAAAGCAGCTGCTGTAACCCTTTTCCACACTCTCCAACCTCTTAATCTTCTCCCTGCTCCTGACATGCAGTGAGGCAGGTGAGCGTGCACTAGTGACCGGTTCCCTTTCCTGCTGCCTTTGTGTCCTCTGGCATCTTCACCCGGTTGCTCTGGGGCTCGCGTTTCTTCCCTTCTTGAACCTGCACTTCTTTTTCTCTCAAACCAGCTCAGATCTTCTTCAACTTATAGAAGCCCCAACTATATTTCCCTGAAAGTGAAGTCTTTTATTACTGTCAAGCTCTTAAGTTTATTTCAATACAAAAGTCATGTATTTTTTTTCATATTTGCAGCAGAAAAATTGGAAGGTACTAATAGCCAGGCATGTTTTCAGACTCATAATTACATTTCTAGAGATAACCACCATTTGGTTTATATTCCAACCTTATTTCTTTTATATGTAATATGTGTTTTAATATTGAGAACATTTTGCATGTGTTTTGTACTGAGACTTCCTGTGTCGGTATTGCTTTACAACATTAATCATTAAACTTATTGTATTAAACTTGTTATTGTATAGATGTTGTAATTTAGTTATTTTAAGTCATAATTACAAGGTTATATCCAGTTATTTCCTATAACAGTAATATAGTATAACCTTTTATAATAAACATTTGTACATAGTAGATTATTTAATAAAATTTCTGTTTTGTTGTTTTTTTTAAGACAGGGTCTCACTATATAGTTCAGGCTGACTTTAATCTCAGTGTGATCCTCCTGCCTCAGCCTCCTGAGTGTTTGAATTACAGGTGTGCAACACCTCGTATTTTATTTTTAAAATTACTTAAGAAGTTTTTGAGACAAGGTCTCATTGGGCAGTGCAGGCTGCTCTTGAACTCAGTTAGGTAGCCTAGGTAGCCTCTAGTTTATAGCAGTCTTCCAGAGTTCTGGGATTATAGGTGTGTGATACCAGCTATTTTAAAATTGTAATTAAAAATTTTTTTTGGAGCCAGGATCTTGCTCTGTAGTTCAGGCTGGCCTTGAACTCACTATGTAGCCTAGCCTGGCCTTGAACTCAAGGCAGTCTTTCTGCCTCAGCCTCCTGAGTTCTGGGATTACAGGTGTGTGCTACCACCAGCTTTTCTTTTAAAGGTGATTTTTCCCTTCCTTTGCTTGGGTCCTTCCACCTCTTCGGTAACACCTTTCAGCTCTTTCCTGGTTCTTCTCTTCACCTTGCTCTTTCCCTCATTTTTCATATTTACCTAGATCAGTGGTTACTATGTTTATATTAATGATACACAAATCTCACCACTCTTTTCTGACTCTCCACCTCTCATTTGGGGTTACCGTACTTACTTTGAATTTTCCGTTGCCTTTGCTTCTGTGGGCTTTGCAGTTGGAGATCCTTTGCCCCTCTTCTAAATTTGATTAACTATACCTCTCTTGGGAGCCTCAGCACAGTTCCTGACTCCTCTTAATGCTCCTTTACCCCTTGGGATGGCTGAGTAGGGTGACTCTCTTCCATGAACTTGGATTCATGTTTTTCTTTTTGTGTTGTCTTTTTTCCTTGTCTATGAACTGGAGGGCAAGAATTGTTGATGGGTCTAGTAGAAAGTTGTAGCAAACATCTTCCATTCTCTAGTCAGATCATATATTCCTCAATCTTATGCTAGGGATCTGTCTTTCGTTATACTGTTGAGCCAGAGGCTTGGGTAAGTTGATTGAGGCCCACCTTCAGGGACAGGTCCTCCCTGGTTACACGACCCACTTGATAGCAACCTAGAAAACATTTTTTTGCAAAGAAAATATTTTCTGTAGCAATAGTTAGAAGAGTTTCTTTCCTTCTGTATGATGTAGTATAAAGATTTGAAGTTTAGAATTATACATTTTGGTAGTTTGAAAAGTTATCTGAAAGCTAAGTGTGGAAGACAGAGCTGGTATTCTAGAAGACAGAGTGCAGACAATAGAGCAAATCAACATATGCATAACTTGTACCTTTGTGTTGCTGTCTCATTTAACAATCATGTTTTATGTTTCTAGTGTGCCAGGAGCCATACTAAATATTTTATAAATATTTTTTTATTTTTATTTTATTTTATTTTATTGAACTACACATGTCAATCAGACAGTTTCAAGACACCTTAACAATACAGATTCGATAAATTAATACACTGCAAACTGTTTTTATAATGTTTTGGTATTGTACAAGGTGCATACATGATATTATATTTACAGATATTAACTCATTTATTCATTATATCAGTCATATGAAAGAGACAGTATTTCCTTTTTTCCTTTCTTCTTTTTTTCCTTCCTTCCTTCCTTCCTTCCTTCCTTCCTTCCTTCCTTCCTTCCTTCCTTCCTTCCTTCCTTCCTTCCTTCCTTCCTTCCTTCTTTGTACTGGGGATTGGTCCCAGAGTCTTCATATTAAGTCACATTCCCAATTCTTTTAAGTTTGAGGCAGGGTCTCACTAAATCTCTCAAGTTGCCCAACCTGAATTTGAACTTGCTATCTTCCTGCTTCAGCCTTCAGTAACAGGGTTATAGACATGTGCCACCATGCTCACCTTATCCCTATTTATGGTAGAGACAAGCCATAAGCAGATGGGCTGAGAAACTGCCTGAAGATCATATAGCTAAGTGGGGATCTGAAAGCTGAATGTTAGGCTCCTATTGTACAGTGGCACCAAAGAAAGCCTTGGAGGGCTTTCTCTAAACTCAGATATCTATGCAGTGTGGTATCCTTTAACCTTTCATCACTGTGTTAGAAATCCAGGTGACTATGGGTTGGTGACAGTGAACCTTTTAGAGCTTTCAGTGATACAAATAGCCCTCTGTGGTACACGTGCCATAGGTTCACCACCTCTGCTGTAGGTCCTGCATCTGGATACTGAGTTAGGGGCTATGGCTTGCCTTGTGTGCTCTTGCCCACAGCTAAATTCATGCATAGTTTATGGTACCTGATCATGTTTTTATATCATAAAGCCAAAATGTTTAATGCTTCTCAGAAAAAGCTAGGCAGGAGCTTTCTTGGTGTAAATCATGGTATATGAGAGTTGGGAGGGAGGCCCTTAAGATCACTTCCTCTAGCCCTCTTAGTTACTGATGGGAAAGCTGGGGCCAGTAGAGGAACTGTGTCTTGCTCAGGATTAAATAGTTGGGGTGCATCAGTACCAGTACTTTTCCCAAGATGTGATCTTCATGGGCTCCGTTTCTCACCCATACCCTCATTTTTTGTCCTGTGCCCTGTTCTTCCAGAGTTTGTCCATCCCCATAGTTCTGGTGATTTCAGTGCTATTTCTCAAATTTACATGTCCAGCTTGTCTCTCTCCAAACGCTGTCAGGTCATTTGTTGGGCAGCTCCACTTGGATAGCTCATAGCTGCTCTCACAGGGACACGATGACTTTCATTATCTCTCCATGTCCCCTGCCTGCCAACCTAGATCTGTTTTCATGGTAATACCACCCATGCAGCTAGCTGTACAGTCTTTTATTCTTTTTTGTCTCTTGGAGACAGGATCTTGTGATGCAGCTCAGGCTGGCTTTGAGCTCACTTTGTAGTCCAAGCTTGTCTCAAACTTGCAGTGATCCTCCTGCCTCAATCTTCATAGTCCTGGGGTTACAGGTGTGCATCACCACACCTGGCCTACAGTTGTGAAACTAGATTTACCCTTCTCTCTACCCTGTCTCCCCTACCCTCAGCCTTTTGGGCTTAAGATTACTCCACCTCAGGGTGCATCCGTTTACTTAGAAATGACCAAAAGTTATCTTTTATGGCAGGGTAATACCCCATTGTACTAAAAAGCAACACATCTTTTTTATCCATTCATTTGATGATGGGCATTTGGGCTGTTTCCAAGATTTAACTATTACAACTGTGCTGTTATAACAGTGGGTTTGCATATATTACTGTGGTATGATTCTCTCAATGCTTGAGATCATACTCTAAGTGAAATAAATTGGACACACATGTAAATATTGCATACTCTGTTGTGAGAAACTGAAAGGGTAAATAATATCCAAAATATATAATAGAAACTGGAAAATAGGAAAAACATGTTCAAATGGGAGGGGAACAAAGGAGGGTGAAATGCAGGAAGGGAAAAGGAGGAAAAATGGAAACAAAACTTTTGTTAATATGGGAGAGAAGAGTTGAAGGAAGGGGGGGATTGGGGAAAAAAGAAAAATCAAGATATGTCATGTGCAGGTATAGATTCTCTATGATGAATGTGATCATTATGTCTAAAATGTACCAATAAAATTAATTTGAGAGGAAGACTACTCCATGGTTTGAAGTAGCCATACTAGTCTCCTTGCTTCAGGTGCCCTATTGCAACCTGTTCTACACATTGTAGCCACAAAATTAAAAAAAAATTTTAATGTGTTTGGTACGGGGTCTCACTACACAGCTCGGACTCAGTGATCTTCCTGTTTTCAGCCTCACCAGCGCTGGGATTACAGGCGTGCATCACCATGCCCCATCTTGGTGGCTGTGTCAGCACACCTGGGGTGGAGCCAGCACAGCAGGTGGTGGTGGGGTTCAAACCCTGGTCCCTGGGCTTGCCAAAGCAGGAGCTTGAGCTATCTCCCTGGCCCCAAATTTATTTATTTATTTATTTATTTTAAAAATGTTTACTTTTCTTTCTTTTTTTTTTTTGTCTTTTTGAGACAGGGTCTCACTATGCAGTTCAGGCTGGCCTTAAGCTCACTTTGTAGCTCAGGCTGGTCTTGAACTCACAACAATCCTCCTGCCTCAGCCTCCCGAGTGCTGGGATTACAGGCATGCGCCACCACGCCTGGCCTGCGCCACCACGCCTGGCCTACTTTTCAATTGTATAATTTAATACACACTTCTGACAATTTCAGAGTAGTTATGTATAAAGTACAAACTGAAACATTCTCTAGTTGCCAGAAGAGTCACTCTCTTTGCTAGGAAACCAAAGGGAAAAGAGATAGGCTGCTCACCACCTGGCTTTGGGCAACCTAGCATTAAATAGAGGGACTTAACAGGTGACACCTGGGGTAGTCTAGGCTTGTGGACTTAAGATTCTGCATCAGTCTGTCTTTCATAATGGAATACCTGAGGCTGAATAACTTGATAAGATACTTGAAATAACTTTAAAGATTTACTGAAAGTTTAAGATTGTGAAACCCCATTGGTTGCACTTTTGGTGAGGACTTTATGGCAGGACTGTGAAGAAGATATTGCATTGCTGGACAGGAAGGAGAGGGGCGGGAGAGCAGCCAGCCGTGCTCCTTTTAGAACATCCATCTTCCTAGAACCACTGTACTTCCTTCCGAGGGCAGCGGCCCAGTGACCTAACAGTGCCCACTGAGCACTCCACACCTCATGTCTTCATGCTAAGGGCTAAGCTTCAACACACAAATGCTCGGAAGGTCAAGCATACCCAACCATAGCAGTATCTGCTACTAAAATCAGGATATTTTGGCTCTTACATTTGCTCGCCGTTTACTCTCACTTTCAGAACCTTATGCAAAGAAAAGAACTGTTTACATACACATGTGTGGTCTTTGGGTCATGTTCCTATAGTCTGTGGATCATATTTACCTACTTTTTATAAAAGTGAATTTTTTCTATCTGTACTATAAATATTTTCCCAGATATTTTCTTTATGACCTTGTTTTCATAATAGTTGTGAATATTTATACAAGTATGTCTTTCATATTTTTCAAAACCTCAAACTTTCATTGGGTTTTAGGAAGATGTCACCTAGTCTCAGTTTGTATGTGGAGTCTCCCCAAAATTTCTTGCACTGAACTTTTTAAAAATGTATTTGATACAGGGTCTCACTGTGCAGCGTAGACTCCTAAGTGATTCTCCTGTTTTCAGCCTCCCCCGCACTGGGATTACACGTGTGTGGCTCAGCATGCCCAGGAGCAGGACCAGTGTGGCATGTGGTGCTAGGGATCAAGCCCTGGTCCCTGTGCTTGCCTAAGCACGCACTTTAGTTAGCTGAGCTATCTTGCTGGACCTCACACTCAAAATTTTGAAACATTTTTTTTCTTTTCTTTTTTTTTAAACATCAACTAGGAATATTGTTTTTGTTTGGAGTACTCTTACTTTTTTCCCATGTTGTGTCAGTATTATTTATTAAATACAGTAGTCTATTCTAGTACAATAAGGTGACTATAGTTAAAAACAGTCTAGACAGGTTTAAGGGACAGGCTCTGTGGTGTATTGGTGCTTCATCCTGTGCCACTGCACTAGCAACCTACTCCAGGTCTCTGTTGGCCTCAGTAACAAAGCTGTGCCACGTTTCAGACAGGTGTGGTGGCAAGGTGTTGTTCCTGATGGCCATAGGTTCCAAGAGCTGCACGAAGATCCTGGGTCTGGGTTTCAAGGCCTGTGCCAGGGCTGCTACTACAGTGGTGAAACAGTGGCCTGGCATGTGCTGCCGAGAGCGTGTAAGCCAGCAGCGCTGTGTGCACCATGCTTGTAGAGGAAGTGTTCTCTAGACATACTTAAGTCTAACCTTCAGCACCCTGACTGTGAGGGAGAACTGTGTTATCCATATTTGCCTGCATATAAAAATTCCAGTTTCAGCCTCCACCTCTTTGTCCAGCTCCACATCCTGTTGATATAGACACCCAGCCAGTTTCAAAGAATAAAAGTATTTCAGAAATCACTGTGTTTATCATCAGATTAGAATGTTGGTTCACCTAAGAATGTAAATGAGCATGAAGAGTGAAGACAACAGAAATTAAAGATTACCAATGACCTTTTGAGTGGCCAACAGAGGGGATGCACAAGTTTATATAATGGTCTCCTTCAGGAGTGGGATAAAACTTTGGAGAGTGAAGATGGAGTTCAAATGCTAGTGGTAACAGAATAAGTGAGGGAGGGCCTGAGCTGACCACTGAGAAGGGATTTTGAGGAGTGGAAACCTGTGTGAGGAAGCCTTTCAGAAGGCTTTTCAAAGTAAAGCAAAAATGTTCTGAATTAAGGCAATGCAGATTTGTTAGGCAGACTTGGTTTTGAGGGTGTAGAAAACATGGATAGGGAAGTGGCGCACTGTAAGTACTCAGAGCTCAAGTTGCCCCTCATGATCTCTTATATTACCTAACCAAAGATCAATGTTCTTGGAAATCCCTTTTCTTGAGAACATGGTCATACATGGTTCTAATACAGTAATACAGTTTTCACTCCTTCAAGAGTAGGTTAGAATGTATACTTTATAAATTGGTTATAGAGCATTAGGAAACTTGGAAAGGCTTCCTTGAAAAGCCTGCCACTTCAAATAGGAATGATTAATTTTAACATGAAAATGGGTTTTGTTGAGATTTACTTTTTAACTACATGTAAGTACTTTAAGAGGAATGTGTTTGATTGTCTTCATATTATTATTATTATTATTATTATTATTATTATTTTGTCCT
Source organism: Ctenomys sociabilis (assembly GCA_004027165.1). Taxonomy (NCBI): domain Eukaryota; kingdom Metazoa; phylum Chordata; class Mammalia; order Rodentia; family Ctenomyidae; genus Ctenomys; species Ctenomys sociabilis. Next base: position 45,603 of record PVKA01009572.1, on the reverse strand, counting down.
TTTGAGACAGGGTCTGACTATGCAGTTCAGGCTGGCCTCACTTTGTAGCTCGGGCTGGTCTTGAACTCACAACAATCCTCCTGCCTCAGCCTCCCGAGTGCTGGGATTACAGGCATGCGCCACCATACCTAGCTGTCTTCATATATTATTTAGGGACTCAGAAGAAAAAGGAGAAATAAAAGGACACATATTTAGAAGGCCATAATAACCACACAGTCAAAAAAAAGCTTTTAACCTACCTCTAGTAGGATTATCAAATGTTTTTAAAACTCTATGCCTGGGCTAGCAAGATAGCTCAGTGGACTAAGCATCTGCTTTGGCAAACACAGGGATCAGGGTTTGATCCCTGGTCCCACATGCCATGCTGGTGATCAAGTCTGGGTGTGGTGGTGCAAGCCTGTAATACTAGTGCTGGGGAGGCTGAAAACAGGAGGATCACTATGAGTCTGAGCTACATAGTGAGACCCTGTACCAAGTACATAAAATGAAAAGAAAAAACAAAACTCTATGCCTGGTCAGTAGTCATATTTCACTTATCATTAAATCTGAAATTAGGTCAACAGGAAAAATCTGTGAAGTCAGTATTAAACAGAAATAAATACATGTATGTCTAAATATATGTATTTATTTTTAGTAAAAATAAACATAAACTCAAAAGAATATAGGGCTGGGAGTGGTAGCACACACTTGTAATCCCAGCACTTGGGAAGCTAAGGCAGGAGGACTGCTGTGAATTTGAGGCCAGTGTGAACTGCATAGTGAGATACTGTCTCAGTAAGACTAAGAACAAAAGAAACAAAAAACTCCAACAACATAGAAGTGCTATTTTTTTAAAATTTTAACTCATCAAGAAGTTTAAGTAAACTGATAGTAGTCACTGCCTAACATTCCAATTTTTCAATAATTCTATTTAACTTTTCATATTATTTTCTGTGATATTTTATCATTTAACGTCAAGATATTCAGACCTACAGGATTTTGTTGCTGCTAAAAATTTTAGTACTGTGTTGACTGTACTCTCTCCTTCCTATTCATGGTCACATACTCACTGGCTTTTCCCTCGATCTGTTAGTTTTATGAGCTGAGAACATTTCTGGACATTAAGTGGAAGGGAGACAGGGATCTATCTCATAAGAGAAATTTGGACTAGCTGATTCCTAAGGGGTTGGTCTAGAAATGCTGGTGTTTCCCAGGCATACTACTGTACTTGATTTGATAGATTTTTTTTTTTTTTTCTTTCAATCAATATGTTTACTTAGAAATAGAAAAATCTTGGGCTGGCCAGATAGCTCAGCAGACTAAAGTACTTGCTTAGGCAGAGGACAGCGGCTGGGGTTCCTCAGAGTGTTGGCTCCGCCCCTGGGGTGCGATGAGACAGTAATTGAGACTGGGTGTGGTCATGCACACCTGTAATCCCAGCCCTTGGGAGGCTGAAAACAGGAGGATCACTATGAGTCTGATCTGTGTACTGAGACCCTGTACTAAATACATTTTTTTTTTTTAAAAGGAAAATCTTATGTATTTAAAAATTAGCCATTTGATCAGGGAGTTTTCTAAAAACATAAACATTAGGTACATATGGATGTACCTAATACATTCCCCCAGCCCATGCACTTCTCTGTAACCATGTAAACACATTTCTTTCACTGTTTAAATTTACATTGTACAATGGTTATCCAAGTAATTATCACAAAACTTATTGTTTATTTCTAATTTTTTTTAAGACAGGGTCTTGCTATATAATTCAGGCTGTCCGTAAACTCACTATGTAGCCCTGGCTAGCCTTAAATTCATGACAATTCTCCTACCTCAGCCTCCTGAGTTCTGGAATTACAGGAATTACCACCACACCTGGATCAACTGATCTTCCTTTTTCTTTTGTCTTTTTTTTTTTTTTTTGTCTTTTTGAGACAGGGTCTCACTATGCAGTTCAGGCTGGCCTTAAGCTCACTTTGTAGCTCAGGCTGGTCTCGAACTCACAACAATCCTCCTGCCTCAGCCTCCCGAGTGCTGGGATTACAGGCATGCGCCACCATGCCCGGCTTCTTTTGTCTTTTTGAGACAGGGTCTTGATGTGCAGTTTAGGCTGGTCTTGAGCTAGTAGCTCTCAAACTCACAACAATCCTCCTGCCTCAGCATCCCAAGTACACACCTGGCTTTCTAAAGGTCTTTTTACTTTGCTTTGTTTTGGTATATCTTCGAACAGGTATGTGTATTTTAAGTTCTGTCCAAATAATTGATCTTTAGCTATTAATTTGACTTCTAATTAATACTTAGTAATAATTATTAATTAATGCTATGGTTTACATGTCAAGACATCTACTATTTCCATGAAGCCAAAACAAAGGAAAAGAAACAAACAGTATAGACAGAAAATTTACTTATTTGGCTTCATGTAGAAAAGCAACCATTTAATGGAGTCCTTCAGTAGGACTATTTCTGCTTGGGTGGTACACACCTAAAATTCCAGCACTCTGGAAGCTGAGGCAGTAGGGCTGTCGTGAGTTTGAGGCCCAAACTGAACTGCATAGTGAGACCCTGTTGCAGAAAAAAAAAAAGAATAAGCCCAAGGTATGACTTCATATTGCTATGTCTGACCTTGAGCAGTAAGTTAAAACTGCACATCTTTTATAATAAGATATCATTTTGTGAATGTAGAAAACTACATTGGCACAGAGAAAACCCATGAGTGAAGATAAAATTGAGCTGCTATTCTTTATTCCAATCTTGCTTTTATTTTAGTATGGAAAAAAAATGACCTGAAAATTTTTTCTTTAATTAAAGAAGTTTGAAAACCTTGGGTAGAACTTTATTTTTTGTGGTTTTTATAAAATAAGAAAATTAGTAGGCAGGTTTTATGTTTTTGATAACTATGAAAGCTTTCTTATCTCTATTAAAAATGTAATGGTTTAACCCACAAGAAAAGTGTTGAATGTTATACCCTTGTTTGAACCCCCGAGTTCCTCTTGTTAATAAAATAATTATACTAAAAAGAAGTATTTGATTCTTGAAAATTTGACTTTTAGGGAAGGGGCATTTGAGACAAGGTTTTGCTATGTCTTAAATTACTTATGTAACCCCGGAAAGACTTGAACTCATGGCAGTCCTTCTGCCTCAGCCTCCCTAAGTGCTGCAATTACAGGTATGCATCACCACACCCAGCTATTGATTCTTGAAAATTTGATTCTTAAAAATTTCCAGAGATTAGGCTTTAGATTCCTCAGGAAAAAAATAACATAAAAATGTGTATGCATATATACAAACATATACAAATATCTGTATATATAAACATATATATAAATATATAACAAAATATGTATAAAATATATAAAAAGTATACAATATATATGTATTTTATAAAGCATGCATAAAATATATAAACATTCATATATACAATGTATATATTAAATACATATACATGTAATATGTCTACATATATGTATATCACATAATGAATATATAAATTAATTTCACACTCTACAAGCTATATATATATGTATATCAAAATGCTATACACCATGCAAAAGTAAATTTTTTTCTACCAAATTGAACTATCACATGTATTAACTTTTTATACATATTTTTATTTATTGCTGATTTTCTATTTTATTTTATTGATGTGTTTATTCTATTAAAATCTATTTATTTTATTGATCCTCTGCACCTTCCTAAGCTTTTTAAAGTTTGAGACAGCATTTCTGTATGCGGTGTATGATGGCCTCATACTTCTGGTGATCCTCCTCAGTGATGGTATTACAGGCATGCATCATTACTCTGGCTCTCCTGTTTCTTCAATCAGATTTTATTAGTATATTTTATATAAACATAATGATCATATTCATCATGGAAAATTTGTACCCCTACATGATATCTATTTCTTTATTTCTATCTTCCTTTATAATATGTTCTGGAAAGACAAGTCTCTTATTATTCTTTTTATAATTTTCTTGAGATTCTTAGTTATATATTCTGCACATAAGTTTTACAAAATTCCACTATAGAGCTGGGTGTAGTGGTACATGTCTACAATTGCAGCACTCAGGAGGCTGAGGCAGGAGGATCACTGTGAGTTCGAGGACAGCCTGGCCTACACAGTGAGTTTGTTTATTTTGGTGGAACTGGGGATTGAACTCAGGGCCCTGGGCTTACCAGGTAAGCCCTTATTCCACTGAGCCATCTCCCCAGCCCTACAGTGAGTTTAAGATCAACCTTAATTACAGATGAGACTATTTCAAAATCAAACAAAAATATTTTCATTACAAATCTTTTTGATATTTTAATTGGAAAAAATTCAATGTATATGTTAATTTTAATATTTATTTATTTTTTGCAATACTGGGGATTGAACTCACGACCCTATACTTATTCTACTGAGCTATCTCCCCAGCCACTTTTTTATTTTATTTATTTTGTGTGTGTATGTTTTGAGGAAACTGACATTTTAAAACTTGTAGATCATCTTCTCCAAGATTATGATATGCTATCAAGATACTTCATACTATCAAGATACTGTTTTATGTCTTCTAACACATTTTCTTTATTAATTTATTTGGCTGACTGGGCCCACTCTGAGGGCGAGGCTGGTGTGGCATGTGGTGCTGGGGATCAAACTGCCATCCTCTGCATATCCCCAAGCTTGCTTAAGAAGGCACTTTAGAGTACTGAGCTATCATGCTGGCCCATTAAAGTCATAGTGTGTGGAAACAGATATTATTCATGCTACTACTATTTGCTCAGTGGGATTAAAAAAAAAAAAAAAAAAAAAAAAATATATATATATATATATATATATATATATATATATATATATATATATATTTAGTACATTGTATACAGGATAGGCTTTGTAGGCCATCTCAGAGAGGGGCCCTCAGTGGACAATGTCACTACACAGACCAGATTTGTAGTGATCCTTCTGTTTTCAGCATTCCAAGTGCTGTGGTTACAGCACATGGCCACTATCCCGTCTCAGTTGCCATCTCAGCATTCCATGGGGGCAGGGCCAGCATGACATGCTGGGGATAGAACCCTAATCCCTGCATCTGCCTAAGTAGGTGCTTTAATCCACTGAGCTATCTGGACCAGACCACTTCATTTAATGTTTGCATATTTCATATTAAATAGATGTGTGCTAATTTTTATCTCTTCCTTTCCCCACTGTACTTTCTCATGCTTGATGATTAAGTTCCACTTTTTTTTTTTTTTTTTTTTTTCCCCATGCTGGTGAATAGACCTGGGGTCACTCTACCACTGAGCTACATTGCCCACTGATGCTATTTTTTGAAACAGGGTTTTGTTAAGTTGCTATTTGGAGGATGACGGACTGGAAGAAGAAATCAAGGGATAGTGATCTAATACTGAGAAGACATTATTGTGGATGGTAACTAAAAACTACAAAATGTATTACTGGTATGAGGGGTTCACACAGATGTCTTGGGTCAGGTTGTTTTAGGAACACTTAAGAGGTGGCCCAAGCAACTTGTGTTAAGGCAGGACCTGCTGCCTTGTAGGCCATCTCAGAGAGGGGCCCTCAGTGGACAGTGTCATACCAGGAATCTCCACAGGCCAGTGAGGGGGAGTGGATATATATATATCCACTTTCTTTGAAATCCTTTCTTCTGAAGTGGCCTACTGGAAGTCTGAGCCTAAAAACATCATTTTCTTTCAGCTGTTAGAAACAACCCTGACTAATCAACAATGCCAAGAATCATGCTCTTCTAACATCCATTTTGATTTAAAATCTCTTATGTTTGAGATGGACTTTTCTCTGTTGACAATGGGCTGGGTTTGCCCTACTCAATAGGTGTGGTAGTACTGACTTGTGGTAAATCCTGATTGGAAAACAATATAAACACATTTCCTGGTAAATGTATAAATACATATATAGATGTTGGTTGTTCCCCTCCCTAGCACTAACATACACTGAAGAAGCAGCAATTTGAAGCAATTCAGACATGCTCAGCATCTGGCCCTCATAAAAGGGCTTGGGTGAGTCATGACTGCATCAACAGAGAGGACTAGTCTTGCTTGTAGAGAGCATTGCATTTACCTCCTACTCTCTTTTATCTTTTTTTTTTTTTTTTTTTTTTTTTTTTTTTTTTTTTTTTTTTTTTTTTTTTTTTTTTTTTTTTTTTTTTTTTTTTTTTTTTTTTTTTTGAGACAAAGTCTCACTATGTAGTTCAGACTGGCTTTGAATTTGCAGCACAGCAATTCTCCTGCCTCAGCCTCCTGAGTCTTTTCCTCTCATTCTGCCTGTGCTCCTCTCCCTTGCTTTACGATGAACAGTGTAATTTGTGTGCAAAGATACAGGAAGGATATGAATTTAGGGAAGGACAGCAAGAAGGAGTAGGAGACCTAGATAGTACAGATCCAATTCCAAATAAATAGTTTTAGAGAAAGCAACCTATTTTTTATTTTTGAGAATGACAAAAGTATAGGAAAGAAAGAACCCGTCTTCTAGGTGTAGACCACTGAAGCAGTCGGCACTTTAATTTGCTTATCTGATGAGTGGAGCCAGTAATAGCTGCCTTACTGAGAGGGAGGAGAACTCTTGCTTCAGAGCATTGCTAAGTGCCTGTTCTGGAATGATCTGCTTAAATGTCACCTCTTCCAGTGCCTAAGACAAACCCCTGCAGGTGGCTTTAGACCATGCTTTAACAGAGGCTGAAAGGCTTATCCCAGGACACAAAGTAGCTCAAGACACAAACTTATGTCATATCTGGCTCTAGACTCCATTAATTGATAATACTGACACTGATGTCAAAGGATGTATTATGATTACATTGGATGTGTTTTTCCCTTCCGGGAAGGGAAAAAGAAAGTGGCTTTCCTGATCCAAGGATGATTCCTGGGTCCTTTCTTTCCACCAAAGGCTCAGCCAGTCCCACCTGAGTTTCATCAGAACCCTGCTGTCTGTTGTGGGAGCAGGCAGGTTGTTAATCTGATAAACGGTTTCCTGCTAAGGTGTGTGTGGGTAAGTTACAGAGCTTCTATACTGCCCTCCAGAGTGGCAGGTGAAAGACTCTGGAGACTCTGCCCACAGAAGCACCTTAGGACTATGATATGACATGAGGGCTTTGGGGATCATTTGAGCCTGGGTGGAAGTCCTCACTCTACTTATTGCTAGCAGTGTTATTTAAATTGTCCAAACTTTACTCTTCAGAAAAATGTGGATAAGAATGCTTACTCTGAAGTGTGGTTGTTGTTTTGACTATTAAATGAGATAGTGTGTCTAACACCATCATACACTATCAAGTAAAAGACAGTTGTTTGCATGGAGGGGGTAGGCACTTTGAAGAAAGCTGGTTAGGCACTGGGTAGTTTTTGTGTCTCATTCATCAAATCCACATCATGATCCATCATGTTTACTGGGTCAGTAAAGCACTGTAAGTAGCCAACCGTGTTTTCTGGTAAGAGTAAGCATGTATGAGGCAATAGTGTACTTGCCTTTGTAGAATTCACACTTGAACTGGAAGCATGTTGCTTGCAGTGAAGAGCTTGTTACAGTCACAGAGGGGATGGGACATGAAAATATAAAGCTTCCCACTTTGTTAGGATTTGCTACAGCCGGACATTTGACAGTCTGGGCCTCCTGATTGTGAGGCACATGTTTTCCCTGTGGGAAGGAGTGAAGGAGAGGCTGGGTTGCCAGACTCCTAGGAGGTGGCGGCAGAGGTAGTGGGGTGGGGTGGATAAGCCTGGTGGCCCTGGAGATGCTTCCCATCTGCTGCTGGTAAAACCCACTACGTTTGGCAAGACAGCCTGATCTCTCCAGCTCAAGAGTTTATGGGATAATTTACTTGTTATCTGAGGCATTTATGGGGTGTAGGAGTTCCATATCTTCCAAGGATGGTAAATGTGGCAAAGACTTGTTCTAGCTCCCAGCCTGCTGACTCATCAGTCACCTTGACTCTGGACAGGCCACTCGAGCCTCTCTTGGGAGGGTCCAGGCACAGAACCTGGAGAAAAGGCTTGAGGCCAGTGGAGCTGGTAGGAAGCCCCAGGTGCTGCTGTCTTGGGGCATGAGTCGGGTTAGGTACAGGCTGCACACCCTTTTGAGATTTCTAGGTCTTCAATGGTCCAGCCCCTTCCCATTTCTTCTGACCCCACTTTTCTGCTTCTCAGTAACTAACCTACAAAGTTAACAGGTAGAGGCCTCCATACCACCAACACAGGGAAACAAATTCTTTTCTCACTCATTTTTGTTTGGGATTGTATCCTCAATCTTTCAATTCCCCTTGGATATAGTTATTCATCTCTCAAGCCCAGCTCTCATTCTTTTCTCAGGAAACCCTGCCTAACTTCATAGCATATACTGACCTTTCTGCTCTCAGATATCTGCATTTTAGCAGCTCTTCATTAAGTGTAACATTCATGATTACCTATTCTGTTTCCCAAATTCACGTACTTCTCCCCATTTCCACAGCTTTACCCTAGTTACCTTCTGGTTAAATTATTAAATACCCTTGTAATTGGTCTCCCTGATCTCACTCTGCTTCTCTCTGATTCCTCTGTACTCCATGCAGGGTTTAACAATTGTTTATTTGTTAGAAATAATTTTCTTCTGCAGTACTGGGGATTTATCCCAGAGTCTTCACATGAAGCTACATCCTGGCATGCTTGGTCTCTCTGTATAAGACTAGGTCACTCTTGGTTGCTCAGGCTGGGCTCAGATTTGTGATCTTCCTGCCTCAGGCTCCCACAGAGCTGTGATTACATTCATCACACATCTAGCTCCAGTGGTCTTTGTAAAGGTATAGTAGCTCCTGTCACTCTCCCTCTTATAGTTTTCCAGTAGCTTTCCAAATGTCCCACCACAGCCCACAAGGCTCTGCTCTAAGTGGTCTGACTCTTGGCTACCTTCCCAGACTCATTTCATCATTCATCTTGTTCTTTTTATTTTGTGACTTCAGCTGTTTTTCAGTTCCTCAAAAAGACCAAACTACTATTACTACTTCTGGGGCTTTTGCCTGCTACTTATTCTACCTAGAAAGGTCTCAGCTCCCTAGTGCCCGCCTCATCATTCAGTTCTCTGTTCAGGTGTCATCGCCTCAGCAAGGTCTTCCTGGCCACAATCTGAAGTAGCACTTGCACTTCTTAGTTCATACTTTCTTTCTTTATATTTTTTATAACATTTTTTCTGAACTTACCTGCTTCCTTTGTTTTGTCTTCTTTTTTTCTGCTAGAGAGGAAGTACCTCTATAATAGAAACAGTATCTTGTTATATCCTCAGAATTTAAAATTATGTCTTACAAATGAACAAAACTTATAAATGTTAATAATTTATTACATGGGTATTGAATGCCTTCAATGTAGTTGGCACTGCAAAGCTATAATTATTACTGTTAAGTAGAGATACAAACACATATCCTGGATTAAGGATTCTCAAAAGTAGTCCATGAAATTAGTTTTTGATAAGAAAAACTTACAACATAATTCTATCCTATTCACTCAACTAATTTAAAATGGAAAGTTAATGAGGATTTCCATAGCTATTTTATTACTTTCTTGTTTCATGACATTTACTATAAGGACTGTATTAGTCAGTTTATCAGCGCCAATTTTAGTTAGCAATAATTATTCTGTATATGTTTCATTTTATGATAGTGTTAAAAATTAGTCATAAAATCTGTTTAAAATATTTTAAATTGCTATTAGTAATACTAAATGAAACTCATTTTGGTATATCTATGTCTATCATTTTATTATTTTCATTCCCATTACCTCCCTGACCTTTTCCTCTTCCTTCCACATCTGGAAGTCCACCTTCTGACTCCCATCATCTCACATTGGTTTTTAGATTGCTCATGTAAGAGAAAACATGCTATATTTAACTTTCTGAGAATGGCTCGTTTCACTTAACATTATGGTCTCAAGGTCAATCAGTTTTTCTTCAGGTGATATCATTTTGTTCTTTATGACTGATTAATACACCACTGTGTGTGTAAACCATGTTTTCTTTACCCATTCATGGGCATCCAGGCTATTTTCCACAGCTTAGCTATTATGATGCCATTTGCTATAAATATGTCTCACTAATATGCTTTCATCCATTTGTGAATATAACAAGTGGTATAGTTGGAATGGTATGTTTAGTTTTTTAAGGCATCTCCACTGAAAAAATTTTTGTTGTTACTATTTTGTTGTGTTAAATCTCTCAATACTGTACATTCAACAGTAAAGTTAATATCAGTAGCACAGTAAAGAATAATATCATGAGTGTAAATGTTTTAGTAGGATTATAGTTAGTTATACACCATGAATCTACACGAGGCAGGATAGGATAATCTGCCTGAATACTGATTTAGCACAATAGCTTTAAAAGTTCAGATGGGAAATATAATAACTGAATACCTAAAAACTGGGTGTTATGGGCATTGTTTTCTTATATCATTTTGTTCTGTAATACTACAAAGTTAATCAAATTTTGACACAATTTTCAAATAAAATATGGTTACTTGTCTGATATATCAACATATTTTTTAGAATGTACATAGGAAACTGATTAATTATGTTACAAAAGGTAGAGACTAAAATTGCAAGGATAAATAGTATTTCTTAGAATGAAAATACAAAAGATAGTGACTGAAAATTATGGTGAATGTTGAAAAGTAAGTTTGTCACATCTGGGGAGATAGCTCAGTGGTCTAGGTGCCTGCCTGGCAAGTGCAAGGACCTGGGTTTGATCCCCACTACTGCATGTTGTGCTGTCCCCACCACAGGCACACCAAAGCAGCAAAGGAACCTGGGCATGGTGGTGCATACCTGTAATCCTAGCGCTGGGGAGGCTGAAACAGGAGGATCACTGAGTCTGAGTTGCATAGCGAGACCCTGTACTAAATACATTAAAAAAAAAAGTTTATTACAGCAAAAGACAAATCATTATTAAAGCTACTTGCACCAAACACACTAATTCTATTTGAAAGCAGTTCTGGAAGTCTTTACTGAGTGTCTCTATGAGGTATAATTAAAAAAAAATAGTGACGACTGCTCTGAGTGCTATCCAGTGGAAAGGCAGGTTTGTAAAAACATGTAAGTGTATCACCACCCATCTTACTCACCAGATCTGACATTGCAAGGCTTGTGCCTCTTCCCCAAAGTGAGAATAACTTTGACTTTGAAAGGTAAATGTTAAGTAGACTCAGAACACTGAGGCAGGGGCAAGAGCTGAAGACACTCATGAAGGAAGACTTCCAGAACTGTTTCAGAAAGTGGCAAGGGTGGGATAAGTATGTTCAAAGCGAGGGGGATAAATGGCAGTATGTCTTTTGCTGTAATATGTTGTTAAATATTCATTATACTTTTTGATCAGACCTTGTATACAAGTTTTATTCTTGAAGTACTTTAATGCTTAAGAGAAAGCAAAAAACAAAACAAAACAAAACAAAACAAAACACCCTGCAGCATTGTAATAAAACTTCCAGATACCTTCCAGCCACCAGCTTGATGCTGCAACAGCTGGGCAGTCCCTAATTTTCACCCGAGAGCAATGTGAGGTCTTCTAGGTAAGTCCTATAAGCTGGGCTTAGCATGAGATGATGATACAATATATTAAGATGAAGATATAAAAAAAGCCATAAGAAGGCATCCAGAAAATGTTTATAGTGACAGGATGTTTCACTTTAAGAGAGCCCTAAACCTGAGCATGAAGCATCAGATCTTGCCTAAAGAGCAGTGGACAAAACAGGAGGATAAATTCTACTTTAAGCCATATCTCAAGAGGTGATTCAGGAGAGAAGAGAAAGAGAAGAATGGGCAAAGTAGTCTGTGGATGCAACTATATTCAAAATATTTTTATGAACTTGGTTAACTCTGAAATACACAGTTCAAAAATTATCTGGTCTGAAGATACCCTTCCTTAAATAAATGTCTGTTGCATTCATAAAAAAAAAAAAAAAAAGAGAAACCTTTTGGCATAAGTCTTTCATTAAAAGATCCTGTTAGGGCTGGGGAGATAGCTTGCAGGCAGTATTGCCTGCCTGGCAAGTACAAGGGCCCAGGTTTGATCCTTGGTACTGCATGCTGTACTGGCCACCAAAACTGGGCATGGTGATGCCTGTAATCCCTGCACTGGGGAGGCTGAGATAGGAGGATCACTATAAGTCCAAGCTACGTGGTGAGACTCTGCACGAAATAAATAAATAAATAGAAGAATTTTTAAAAGTTAGCAAAGAAAACAAATGGATGTGAACCTGATTTCTTGATATTTGTATTTTCAGGGAAGGACTTATAGGTTGTTCAGGTCTAGCTACTAGATTGGACTTGTAGTGATTCTCTTGTTTAGAGCTTTCCAAGTGCTGGGATTATAGGCGCACACCATCATGTCCAGTCTCAATCGCTCTCAGCATGCCCTGTGGGTGGGGCTGGCATGGCAGGCCCAGGGATTGGACCTCCAGGCCCTGCACCTGCTTGCCGGTGCTTTAATCCTCTGAGCTATTTGGCTGCCCCTGTGAACCTGATTTATGGCTCAAGCCAATCTTGAGCTGACCACAGATACCTTAGTAAACTACTGAAAACAATTTATCCCTCTCTTTGTTTTGGAATCACTATTTTTATTTGTAGTAATTTTCAATGAAAGCAATTAAATTCATAATTAGAAGTCATACTACAAAGACAATTTCAAGCCTTGGACAGAATCATTCATAAATTCTGTCAAATATTTAAGGAAGAAATAATGCCAATCTTCCACCAAGGCAGAGCTTTCAGAAACTAGAACTGAGCTGTATACTTTCTTATTGAGACCAATATTACTTTAATTTCAAAGTCCAACAAAAGTGTTATAAGAGTTACAAACAATATTATGTCGGCTTCTAGTACTGTGGTCATCCACTAGGAAAATAATTATTGAATTTTTGATATAATTCAGGTATAAAAAATAAGTAAACAGCTACACTCTTAATTTACTGATAAGAGACATCTGCTATAATAATGTCTGGAAGTATAGCAACATGTATGCACCTTGTATGATACCAAAACATTATGAAAACAGTTTGCAATGTATTAATTTATCGAATCTGTCTTAAGGTGTCTTAAAACTGTCTGATATTTGTACTTCAATAAAATAATAAATTAAAAAAAAAAAAAAGAATCTTTCTATTTGCAGTTTCACTTATTATTCCCACATCTTCTGCCCCAGAAAATGATCCTGTCTTCCTGGAGTTTGTGAACCAGATAACCTGTCCCTTCTTCCTATCTTTTCACAAGGCTTGCACTGTAGCTTCTTTGGTTAGGTTTCATCAGTGACAGCCTGTGCTCTTTTTCCTTCAGACATGAGTACATAGCTTTTGTTAGTTAATGGCTCTTCTATTTTGTAGATGTGTATTTAATGCTTGCTTTATTATTATTATTATCATCAAGCCTCTTAACTTTGTGGGGGTTTCAAAGGAGATCTAGTGAAAAGGTAAAATCATAAGCTTATATTTAACTGGGATTCTCTGATAAGTTTTCATCCACTAATTTGTATAAAAATGCATATAGTAATACATGTGTAAATTACATAGCAAACTGGTAACAAACTGAAAGTATTAGAATGCCCACAATTTTAAAGAGGTTTCCTGATGCCCTTGTGCAAAGAAGCTCCCACCCCAAAGAGCTCCTTCCTCACCCAGAGGTAACCACTGTCCTTAATATGATGTTAATATTATTTAGTTTTCTTTGATTACTCTCACATATTTATATATTTGTTTTGCTAGTTAGTTTGAAGACTTCATATGTGTTGAATCATATTTAACCTTGTGTGACTTGATTTTTCTTGTAATATTTTTCTTCTAAAATTATCTCTGTTGGACTGGGGAGTTAGCTCAATGGCCTAGGCACCCACGTGCTGAGCCAGCCCCAGAACTGGGCATGTTGTTGCATGCCTATAATTCCAGCACTAAGGAGACTGAGACAGGAGGATCACCATGAGTTCAATCTGCATAGTATTTAAAATAAAAAATAGAATAAAATGCAATTGAAAAAAAGAGTTACAAACAAGTATTACAGAACAGGCAAAACATATAACCAACTACTGACAGAACATACTAATAAGCAAAAGTGAAAATATATATGATCTAGTATGGTTTATCCTAGAATTCAAGGTTAATTTAGCATTTTAAATATCATTAAGTATAAATTATAACAACAGAAATGAGTAGAATAAAAGATAAATATGTGTAGATACATTAATAGCCTTGGGCAAAACTGAGGACTTAAAAACCCAAAATCTATTAGCAAACTTTAAATACCAGAGAATTTGTTCAACCTGATAAAAGAATTTCTATGAAAAACTTAACTCTTGATGTATTTAGTGGTATAAAGCTGAACACTTTCTCTTTAAGACTGGAATAGGACTCCCACACCTTAATGTTCAGTATTGTTATGAAGGTCCTAGCCAGGGCAAGAGAAGAAATAAAGAATGCCAAAAAAGTATTACAGTAATCTTTATTTGCTGATGGCATGATTATATAGAGAATTCTAAGGATTAAAAACAAAAACAAAGACTTCCCACAAAACCTAAGAATACTAGAAAAAGTATTTAGTCTAAAAATGGCTGGAATCTTTACTCCTGTTGCCAACACAAGGGTGTGGTACTTTCCAGAAAAAACTCAAGGCTTTAATCTCAGAACAAAGTTGTGATAGGTATGTTTGCTGGTTTTATTGAATTGATCCTTACAGAAGAGGGTTAGAAAAGCCTGCAGTAATACCTTCCTCTCCCACTTGGTAAATAGTCTCTTGCGAGCTAGAGACTTTTCCTAAGAAACTCCTAAAGCAACTGAGTTATTTTCTCAAACTCTTAAGACTGAAAGGCTGCTCACACTGGTTCTGTGGTGTCTGGACATATAACCAAGTTAAGAGGCTCCAAATACAGGAACTCCTAAGCCTTAAAAACTGAACTGTGTTTGACTAAAACACAGCTTAGGCTCCCCTAACACAAGCTCAGCTTCCCCTATGTGCAACGCAGTGATGGTGAGGGAATCTCAGTTTAGCTCACTCAGCTGGGTGGCTATCTACAATCCCAAGTGGGTTTGGATGGAAAGTCCCATTTTGAGCTGTGTGTCCCCCCCCAAAAAAAAAAAACTGGTTCTTTTCATTTTTACTTCAAACACTTCTTGGTGAAAACATTCATTTTTTTTTTTTTCTGCCAGAACCAGGGATTGAACTCAGGCGCTTGTGCTTGCCAGGCAAGCACTTATTCTCCTGAGCCATCTTCCCAGCCCCTGGTGAAAACATTCAAAATCCTTTCATCTAGCTTTTTTTTTTGGTGGAACCAGGGATTGAACTCAGGCCCTTGTGTTTGACAAGGAAGCGCTTATTCCATTGAGCCATCTCCGCAGCACCTCATCTAGCTTTTTGAGATATGAATTTGTCATCTACAGCTCCCCTACTATCTATACTTCCCCTACCTTTTCAATGTTAAGAGCTTCTGTCTTACTGTAAGATAATATCTGTTGATCTACTTTTCCTTCCCATTGCTTCTTGGCCTTTTGGCTAAGGTGAAGTGCAACTTTTTTTTCTCTCCCTCTCTCCAATTTTTGCTAACAGTCATTTTATTCTCAACTTTTATGAGATCAACTTTTTAATATGCTGAGGTCCTACAGTATTTGTCTTCCTGTGCTTATTTCAATTTATGATTTTACTGCCATCCCTTTGTCACAAATAATCTTCCTTTTTATGGCTAACTAGTATCACATAGCTGTTTCTATTTCTTGGTTATTATGAACAGTGTTACAACAAGCATGAGAATGCAGGTATCTAACATATTGATTTTATTTTCTTTGGATATATACCTAGCAGTGGGACTGATGGATGATTTTATAGTTTTAATTTTTTGAGGAACCTCAACAATTTTCAATAATTCATGTACTAATTTATATTTTCACATACAGTATAATTTCCCTTTCTTTATATCCTCATCCGTACTTATCTTTTGACTTTTTGTAACAGTCATTCTTACTGGACTTCAGTGGTATCTCATTATGGTTTTGTTTCTCTGAAGACTAATAATGATGGATCTTTTTCATATACTTGTTGGCTTTTTGTATGTCTTTAGAGAAATGTTTAATTATGTTGCTTGTTTAAAACTTTTTTTTGCTATTGAGTTAAGAGTTCCTTATATATTTTGGACATTTAACACATTGTCAGATGTGTAGTTTTTAGGTATTTGATTCTATAGGTTTGTCTCTTCACTGTGATTTTTTCCTTTGCTGTCTTTTTATTTTTTTTAAAGTAGGGTTAGTGGGCCGGTGAGATAGCTCAGCAGACTAAGTGCCTACTTTAGCAAGTGCAGACCAGGGTTTGATCTCTGGTTCTGTATGCTGCACCAGTGACCAAGTCTGAGCTACACAATGAGACCCTGTACCAAATACATAAAAATAAATAAATAAATAAATTAAAGTAGGGTTAACCAGCTGGGTGTGGTGACACAGTTCTGTAATTCTAGCATTTGGGAGGCTGAGGCAGGAATATCGGAGGGTTGTTGTGAGTTGAAGACCAGACTAGGCTACAAAGTGAGCTCAAGGCTAGCCTGAACTGCATAGTAAGACTCAGTCTCAAAAAGACAAGAAACAAAAAAAAGTAGGGTTAACCATACACAAAGCCTTTGAGAACTGGATTCTAGCAACTGGTGTACTAACACTGGCTGACCTTGCCTCAGTGTCTAGATGTCTCTAGATCTTAAGTCTGTATGTTTTGTTTTGAGACAAGGTCTTGCTACATAGTTTAGGTAGACCAAGCTGGCCTTCAACTTGCCTTGATCTTCCTGTGTCAGCCTTCTGAATGCTGAGATTACAGCTGTGTACCACTACACCCAGCTTAAGTTTGTACATTTTTACAGTGAGGGGTTTAGACTAGCTCAGTGATTTTCAAATTCTTTTCATTATTGTAAGACTATAAAAAAATCTTATGTGGCTGTTCAATACTGAATATGTTAGAGCTACTCCAGTTGATCTTTATAGAAGTGGGTCAGAAAGTTCTTTTTTAGACAAAAGATTCTTTGTATACAGAAGGGTAATGTGTTAATGGGACAATGTGGGAACAAGAGGTAAGGATGTGGGAACAAACAAGTTAACATCATAGGCTATATTTTTGTGTATCAAAAATGAAGATAAAAGACTGGGCGTGGTGGCTTGCACCTGTAATCCCAGCATTTGGGAGACTGAAAACAGGAGAATCACTACGAGATTGATTTAGGTGTAAGACCCTGCAGACCCTGCAGACCCTGGCCCAAATTCAAATTCATTAAAAAACAAAAAAATAGATACATAAAATAAAGCTGTTAGAAGATATTAGCAAATAGTTTTTTCTGGATAGTCTTACATGAAATAATATGAAGTTATATGTATGTCAGCTTCAAAACAGGTCAGTACCTCATTATGTAGACACTGTTTGGGTTGATCTATTCTAGTAGGTAGGAGGTCAGATGAAAATACAGGGTCTTGACTGCCTGCTCATCTAAATAAATACATTCACTGCTGTAATACATTATTTGACATTTTATTCTTGTCAAGAGGCCCTATAAGCTTGGCTGGGTCAAAGGTCATCCAGAAAACCAGTTTCCACTTTCTTTAATTATACAAACTAGAGTGAGGTGACTGAAAACCTGATTTAGTCTGCAAGACTTCGGGAGTTTTGCAAGACCTAAGGGAGTGCAGAGTTTCCTGAAGATGTTGCAAAGTGGCTGGCCTTCTTCTGAAGTCATGCAATGTTCTCCTCTGCTTTGGCTATGACTGCAGAGGTGCTGAGAGGCAAAACGAAGACTAGCACCTTGGAATGGGCTTTTCTCTATGGTCCAGAGGCCAGGCTGTTTCATTGAGAGGAAAGAGCTTGTATCTAACAATACTTTGATGTCATTCACCACGCTGGTTCTTCATTGGTAATCATTTTTCCAAAACATAAATATTTCTCCTGAGGAAAGAACAAGCAAAGGCTTGAAAATTTAAAGAAACCTGGATAGCCAAGAGAATATATATATTTATATTTTGCTAGTTTAATTTGGAAAAGTTTTTCATGGGAACACATTTCATCAAGAATCACACAGGCATTTCTGCAGGAAGCACACAGGGCAATCATCAGCAGTAACTGCCCCATAACTTGTTTGTTCCATGTTGTGTTGTTCACTTTATGAAGGACGAGGAGGGGCTAGCATTCTTCACTGGGGCTTTAATGAGTGTGTGCATGCTGTGCTTCCCAGGCTGGACAACAGAGTTCCAGGAGTCTGTCCTAACCTCAGACTCAGGCTGCCTCCCTGTGTACATTTTCAGTTAAGCTACCCCTTTCTTTCCTCACCTGCCTTTAGCTTAGCAGAGGAAAGCTACTAGATGTCCTTACTCCTCTCCTACCTGTGAGGTAACTGAAAACCTGCATTATTATGCAAGACTTTCATGAGTTTTGCAAGACCTAAGGGAGTGCAGAGTTTTTATGTCAGATTATTAATGATCTCTAAGATTTAAAATGATATAAACATTCCTTGGAGGCAAATCTTTAGAGCAGTAGATCTTAATCACTAATGAGTATGAAGAGCATACTAGTCAAGATGCTAATACTTTTTTTTCAGTACTAGGGATTGAATTTGGGACTTTGTGTTTATGCTGCTGGGCTATCTCACCAGCCCAAGATGTTGCTATCCTGAAAGGAACTCCACTAACTAGGTTCAGTCTATTAGGGTTTTAAAGAATAGTCTGGGCAGATAGCTCAGTAGTCTAAGCACCTGCCTGGCAAGTGCAAGGACCCAGGTTAGATCCCTAGTACTGCATGCCATGCTGGCCCTTGAACCTGGGGCACCAAAACTGGCCGTGGTAGCACTGGTCTATAATTCCAGGGCTGGGGAGGCTGAGAAAGGAGGATCATTCTAAGTCTGAGCTGTGTAACAAGACCCTGCATCAAACAAATAAACAAACAAACAAATAGATAAATAAATAAATAAGTGAGTAACAACAAAAAAATCATGAAAATACAAATATAGTCAAAGGGCAAGGTTTTGAAAATAAAGGCATTATTCTTCAAATATAGCAGCATGTGTATTTAAATGGAAGTGAAACTCAGTCACACTATTTATTATTTATTGTAAAAGCTATTTAGAATTCAAATTGTTTTTATGGGAGAACAGGATTTTTGCAAAACATATCCTCTCATACTCTGAAACTTGGAAGTTCCCAAGAACACCTGGAAGTAATGTTCTATCATAGGATGTCATATAATGAATGTCACATGGGATCAGGGAATAGGGATCTAGAGACAAGACTGTGAGTTCTGAGTCAGCAGAACACATGACTGAACCACAGGCTGGGTCAGGGATCCACGGCTTGGGGCTTCCAGGGTGCTCATCTTTGCAAGGCTGAGAGCTCAGCAAATAGTGTCAGCATTTAGAAGGACTCTAAGATATCTATGAGTTAGCTTGGGTGGGGCGCAGCTCAGAGCATATCAAGGTCCTAGAAAAGGCATAGGAAAAATTAGGGAGAGAATGTAAGAAAGGTGGCGAGAAAAGATCATGGAAATTCATTTCATTTATAGAGTTTTAGTCACTTTCACTCCTATGTTTTTGAAAATAATTACTACCCAAAGACTTCTCTTGTTTTTTTTTTTTTTTTTTTTTTTTTTTGTCTTTTTTGAGACAGGGTCTCACTGTGCAGTTCAGGCTGGCCTTAAGCTCACTTTGTAGCTCAGGCTGGTCTCGAACTCACAACAATCCTCCTGCCTCAGCCTCCCTAGTGCTGGGATTACAGGCATGCGCCACCACGCCCGGCAAGACTTCTCTTTTAGTTGGCTCTCAACCTTAATTGACCTTGTCTTCTAATCATGGTTGCCACTGCTTTCTGAATTTTCTTCAAATTTTGATTTCTATATCTTAAGAAGCTCATACCCTGCCTGCTATCTTTCTTGCCTCTGGATCTTTCCTCTTCAGGGTGCCTCTGCCTGGGCAGTAGTACTCTTCCTTGTCTTCCTTTCAGCTTTGCCTCTGCCTCAAAACACCCAATCCATCCTTTCCTGCCTTCACAGAGGTCCCCTCCCATCTCTGATCATAACAGCGAAATTGGTAACTTTTAGGCGGTGTGATCATATAGATTATTGTCCAAACCAGAGTACTTTTGGAAGTAAAAGGGAATGTTTTAAATTAAGTATGTTTCAGGATAATAGGTATAAATTAGAACTATCCCAAGCAAACAGGATTACATGTCCAGCTTCAGAGTATTAATCCTAGGTGTCATACCACCGACAGGCAGATTTTGAAAGCAGTCTTTGGATCCCTGCATCCAATCAGTTTTTCTTTTTTATACAGAGTCTCACTTTATAAGTAAGGATGGCCCTGAACACACTATGTAGTCCAGGTTGTCCTCAAACTCATAGCAATCTTCCCACCTCAGCCTTATAGATACTGGGATTATAGGTATACACCACCATTACTGGTTGACCTGCCTTCCTTGTTATTGCTCTTAAAACTTTTTATTTGGATTTACAGAAAGTTGCAAAGGTAGTAGACTTTCTGTATACCTCTCAGCCATCTTTTTTCCCTTATCAATATTTTGCATTTCCAAGGCTACATTTGCCAAAATTAGGAAGCACCATTATTACTATTGACTATTACCTTTATTCTGATTTAACCAATTTTTCATTAATATCTTTCTTTCCAATCCAGAGCAGGGTAGAACGCTACATTTCATTTTCATGTGTTCCTCATGTGTGGCACTCTGAACTTTTGGACTTTTACATAAAAAAGATTCATATCTTATGTGGCCAGGCTTATTTTACCTATCAAAAGTTTTTAGGGTTCATCTATGTTTGTAGCATGTACTAGTACTCCATTGTATGGATATGTTATTTTAAGAAATCCATTTACCAAGTGACGGTCACTCAGATTGTTTCCAACTTTTTTTTTTTTTTTTTTGTCTTTTTGAGACAGGGTCTCACTGCAGTTCAGGCTGGCCTTATGCTCACTTTGTAGCTCAGGCTGGTCTCGAACTCAACAACAATCCTCCTGCCTCAGCCTCCCTAGTGCTGGGATTACAGGCCTGCGCCACCACGCCCGGCTTTTTTTTTTTTTTTTTTTGACAAATATGAATAATACTACTATGAACATTTATATAGAATTCTTTGAATTAATACATCTTTGTTTCTCTTCAAGTGGCATATTGATGAGAATTGGGAAATAACATGGTAAGCTTATGTTTAAATTTTTAAACACTTAGGTTTTAAGAATACCAATTTATTCGAGGGAGCATGACATACTATCTTACTTTGGTTCTGATTTGCATTTTCCTAATAGATAGTGTGGTACACAGCTTTCATATGCTATGATGTTTGTATGCCATCTTTGCTGAAATGTCTATTTGAATCTTTTGTCCATTTTAAAATTATTTGCTTACAGTTTTAAGATTTATGTATTCTGCACACAAATCCCATATCACATACATGATTTAGAAACATTTTTTTCCAGTCAGTGATTTATCAATTAAATTTTTTACTGGTAATTTCTGAAGTGCAAACTTTTTATATCTTAATCCATCTTACAGACTGGATTGGTACCTTAACAATTCTTCCCAAAAGAAAGTTATCTAAGTTTTCTCCCTGCTTCATGTAAACATCTTAGTTTTCTCTCTTATATTCAGGTTTCTGATCCATTTTGTTTTAATTGTATATAGCAGTACAAGACTTAATTTTTTTATTTTTTTGTACTGGCTATCCAAATGTCCTAGTATTATCTGAAAAGATCATCTTTTCTCAGTGAACTGAATTGTCTTGGCACCTTTGTTCAAAATCAATTGACCACAAATATGATGGTTTATTCCTGTATTCTCTATTTTGCTCATCTGTACTCCTATCTTTATATCAACAAACACTACTGATTATTGCCATTGTACAGTAAGTTTTGAAATCAGGCAGTGTTCACTTCCAGAATTATTTTATCTATTCTGGATTCTATGCATTTCCATATAAATTTCAGGATCAACTTCTCAGGCTTCATTAAAACACTGAGAAGTTGATCCTGTTCCAGGCCAATAATTGCATGCTTTCTTCTCTCATTAGTTTATATGCTCCTTTCTAAATTATGTAAATTTATAGGGTATGATGATGATAATTTATGTATACAGAATATAAAGATCAAATAACAAAATGTGTACTTCTTGTCATGACATACCAGCTATTACTATACTGCCATTTTTTAAAGGATAGTAAATGAAAAATAAGACAAAAAAAGTCACAAGACAGTGATGCTACAATGATACTATGCTTTATATGGATGGCTTTCTAAATATCTATGTAAATATATGTAATATATTTTTTCATTCCTAAAAAAAATTAAATTAAATTAAAAAATATAACTTATACTAAAAAAACAAAGATCAAATAACAGTAGTTAACATTTCCATCTCTACATATTTTTAAAACTTTTGATTAATATAATTTGCTGTCAGAAAAAATCAAAATCACAAAGAGATCTTATCCCAGTTAGAATGGCTAGAAAGACAAAGAGCAAGGGGTTGGCAGGAAGAGTTGGTGATGCATACCTGTAAACCCAGCACTTAGGAGGCCAGAGGACTGCTATAGGTTGGGGTGCATAGTGAATTCAAGACTAGTCTGAAGGACTTAGCAAACCCTAGTTTTAAAAAAGGGGAGTGGGAGCCAAAGAGAGAGCTTAGCAGACTAAGCGCCTGCGTAGGCAAGCATAGGGACCAGGGTTCTATTCCCTGGGTGCACTGAGCTGAGCTGCATAGTGAGACCCTATACCAAATACATTAAAACAAAGAAAAAGAAAATTCTAACTTCACCATACTCTTTAAAGGCCTCTTGAATGTTATGACTGTATAAGGCAACTGAGCTCACTCCCTAAATAGTCTTTACTTGGGAGGCAGTTACAGGTAATTCTTTATATTCTATTTCCTACCTTGGCTCATTAGGGATGATTTCTTTTTTAATGGTACTGAGGACTAAACTTAGGCCTTGTGCATACTAAACAAACTCTAAACCCTGAGCCATATCCTTAGCCCCCTGTTGTTTTTTTTACCTGAAAAATACTTTATTCTTGTGTAAAGATTTGCTTAAATACTGTTTTACAAAATTCAAGTAATAATTATAAAAAACATGTATCATGTGATTCAGAGAAGCAGATAAATATTGGAGGCAGAGGTAAAGGAGGATTTTCTCTTTTTATTACATAAGACATTTTGTGTTACTTTTTATTGTAAGTGTTTGTGTTGATTTTATAAATGTATAAAAATTTAAATATATAAAAAGAAAATGTTTCCTGAGAGGGTCTCATTTATAGTTCAGGATGAAATCCTTCAATTATAGTATTATATCTAAGTACTTTAGAGGATGTGAAATAAGGGATGAGACAGAAAGTAAGGGATGGTTCTGAAAGAGGCAGGGACTTGAGACATGGAGATATGCGAGGAGCAGAATTAAGATTCAGTGAAGCCAGGTAGATATATTCACCTGCTTATCAGTACATAAGACAGCAAAGGGTAGTGGGTGATTTCATTGAAAGGAGCAGTAGAATGAAGACGTTCAATGAATCACTGTAATAGCTAGGTTGAAGGAAATTTCTACTTCCTGGGAAGAAACATCACTGGGACATGTGGGATGGCCTGGACTTTAGTAAACAGTAAGGAATTTTTCAGAATGCAAGAAATACAACTAACTGCCATAGTCTATAAAGGAAGAATAGCAACAAGGATGAAGGACAAAGAAAAGTATTGTAGATACAAGTGACCAGGGTAGATGAGAACTAAGCTGAGGCATCTTGAAATCTGCATAGTACTTGATTTAAAAATCTTCCACAAAGGGCTGGGGATGTTGCTCAGTGGCAGGATGCATGTCTAGCATGTACAAGGCCTCACATTTGATCTCCAGAATGACCCCCACCCGTGTTTGCAATATGAAAATAAGAATCCACAGATAGCAAGTAAGAAAAATCCAAAGTGAAGTACAACCCAACTTACCACTCTGGTTAATTGTCAGTTCTAAATATGATGGTCAAACTTTCAAGGTCTTCATTCTTTAAGTGCAATTCTTCTAGCATGGTAGCTATAAACTGTGTAAATAACACATTTTTTTGAGAATGCTTCTGAATGCCAAGAGCTGAATTCAGTCTGAAATAATCAAAAATAAATGAGAAGAATGAATGGACTCATCTTCAACATGGAAGGAAGGTCTGATGTCTCTGAGGTAACATTCCCAGAGAAAAGCTTTATTTAAAGTGGCAGCAAAGAAAAAAGAAAAAAAAAATGGCAGCAAAGTCTCAGGAAAAAGAGAACAAATATTTTTAAGAGATCTGAAAATTCAGATCATGTTTTTATGTCAGTGAAGTCTGCTAAAATTTCTGTTTAGAAAATAAAGTGAATTTATACTTAGAGAAGGGAAGATATGGAGAAGAGCTGAGTACTATTTTAAGGTAATTTTATGGAATATTTGGATTATATTGTGAGAAAAAGATAATAATACAATTATTTTTTGCATGAATATCAGTGTATTTTTTTTTTTTTCTTTTTGAGACAGGGTCTCACTATGCAGTCCAGGCTGGCCTTAAGCTCACTTTGTAGCTCAGGCTGGTCTAGAGCTCACAACAATCCTCCTGCCTCAGCCTCCCAAGTGCTGGGATTACAGGCATGCGCCACCCAGTGTATTTTTAATAAATAAATAAATGAATTATGTTTCACAAGGCATTTAATACCAACTTGGTAAGGAATCATATGTTTTTTCTCACTATTTCTGGTAATGACTCTAAAGACAGAACTGATTGTATATAATGGAATTTTTAAAGTCATTTTCACTGAAGTATAGTCAAATAAGCAAGATTTTTAAATAGTAAGTAATCTAGAAGATTCAAGACTGGGAACACAGAGAGATACCCAGTGTTCATCACCTCACAAAGAAGGACCAAAATAACAGATGTATACTTACTTGTATTCTAAAGGCAGTGACCTTGGGAGAGCAGTGGAAATCTGTGTGTGTGTGTGTGAGAGAGAGAGAGAGAGACAGAGAGAGAGAGAGAGAGAGAGAGAGAGAGAGAGAGAGAGAGACAGACAGACAGACAGACAGACACAGACAGAGATAATAAATGAATGAGAATGAATAGAATCTTACATGGTTTGGAGATTTCAGACAAGAGCATTGTAAGAGAAATCTAACATCCTGATATCTGCTACTCTAGTCCCACATCCAGAGTAGAGAGTATCTCCCCTTTGAAGCAGTAAGGGTGAAAGCTCAGTGAACTGTATCATTGCGGGTTCTTGCTATCCTGGCTATTGGGAAGTTTATAGTCTCTCAGACTGGCAGCTTACTTAGCAAGTAACCTAAAATCTGCACAACAGCCTTGATTTGGAAAAGGATCTCACATCATCTCCCAGGGTTTCTCCAGAGTGTTGTAGCCAGGGGCCACTTTGGGAAGGGCACTACTATCTGAGTTTGGACTGCTTTAGGGATCACAACAGCCTGTATATTACTATTTCTGAGATTCCACAGACATTCTACTACACTGGATTGGAGGGTAGCTGCCTTATAAATCTAACCTGGATCAGCAGGGTGACTGTGATCTTATTTCTGCTGGGTGCCCTTCACTCTAAGTGACAGGTGATGTGACATGGAGGAGAATGGAAGACATCAGTTTTGTGAACAAGATCATGTTCTCTGAAACCAAGGGTGAGGCCAGCTGCTATGGATTCATCTTAGTGCCAGGAGTGAAGGCAGGCAACCACTTGGCTCTAGTTGCTCCACCTTCCTGTGAGGATTCAGGTACCTGCTACTGATAAGAATAGGGAGGGAACACTGCTGCTGCTACCAGCCTACAGGGACATGCCAAAGCCATCTCTCCAGAGGAACTTTGCTCATCTCTTTCCACTGGCCCTGTCATGGTTTATATCTACAAGTTCCCCCAAAGTCTCGTGTACTCATAAGTAGGGCTTTGGGGAGGTGGCTGGATCATGGGTGTGTGATAACTGGGTTAGTCCAGTGAGTGGTTGAGCATAGCTTAGAATAAGAAAACTCACCTTGGGTGTGTGGTGGCACCAACAAATGGGCTGACAGCCTGAACAGACTAAAGTGAGAAAGTAAGGCTTGTGCCTCCTATCTGCCACATCATGGACTGTTTCTCTGCTACCCTGACACTACCAACTGTGAGCTAAAATAAACCTTTATTCTTACTTGTGGGTGTCTGGCAATAGAAAGTAACTGTGACAGGCCCACTCCCAGGAGGGAGCACTGTCACTGAAGCAACAGAAGAGGGGAGGAAATACCATGGTTCCCACTGCTACCCTCCTATGCAGCAGTTCTTGCTGCTGTCCTGCTCCCATACTATGTCTGACTATGCATTGTCTGAACAGGTTATGAACACTGAACAGAGTACTACAGAGAGTGTGCGGCAGTTCCTGCTGCTGCCTCTTCCTGTGCAGCATATGAGGCTGAATGTCAGGCCTCAAGTATGTCAGGCATTTTACCATTGCTTGAGGTCCCCATTACTAGAGGCCTTACTAGTAGTAGACCGAGCATCAAGCATGCCTGAAGATACACTCACTGTTTTATAGGAGCCACCACACCCATTATAAGGCTAGCCACATAGTGAGTACCTCTTACCCACATGCTTGCCTAAATTACTAGTGTCTCCATTCTTTTTTTTTTTTTTTTGTCTTTTTGAGACAGGGTCTCGCTATGCAGTTCAGGCTGGCTTTAAGCTCACTTTGTAGCTCAGGCTGGTCTCGAACTCACAACAATCCTCCTGCCTCAGCCTCCCGAGTGCTGGGATTACAAGCATGCGCCACCACGCCCGGCAAACATCACACACATTCTTTTTTTTTTTTTTTTGGTGGAACCGGGTATTGAACTTAGGCCCTTGTGCTTGCCAGGGAAGCGCTTATTCCACTGAGCCATCTCCCCGGCCCTGTCTCCATTCTTACGTCAATAGAGACCTGTGTCTCTATTGACTCTTCAATGGTATGTACTATGCTTAATCACAACCAGAAAACTTTCCAGAGGTTATACTATGGTGTGTAGCTAGAATCAACACCAACAATGTATAATACATATCACCATAAGACACATCAAGAGAAAGTTGCTTATTAAAATTGTCCCATAACAGTGGCAGAACTAGCTGATCTACTAAATGAAGACATCTCAATGTAGGAACACAAAAAATATGAAAAAAAAGTAATATAATGTCTCTAACATATTTCAAAGAAATAAAAATATGAAATGCCTGATAAATAATTCAAAAATCATGATAAAATAGCTCAGTAAAATCCAAATAAATAGTTAAATAAAATTATGAATTCTGGCTGGTGAGATAGGTTAGTGGACTAAAGCACCTGCTTAGGCAAGCTGCAAGGACCATGGTTTTATCCCCAGCACCATATGGTGTGCCAGCCCTGCCCTGAAGGCAATCGAACCAGCCAGAGTCCAGGTATAGTGGTGCGCACCTGTAATCCTAGTGCTGGGGAGGCTGAAAGCAGGAGGAACATCATGAGCTGTGGAGTAAGACTCCGCAACAACCAAATAAATTAAAAAAAAAAAAAAAAAAAGAAATTATGAGTTCAATGTAGGATATGAATGAGAAGCTCAGCAAAAAGAGATTCTGTGAAAGAATGAACAGTCTTGGAAAGGAACTCAGTTAAAATATGAAATACAACTCAAAGATTTAACAGCAGACTAGGACAAGTGGAAGAAAGAATGCTGAACTTGACAAGTTAGTTTTTTAGATAACTCAGTTAGATGATGATGATGATGATGATGATGATGATGATGACCACCACTACCATAAATAAAAACATCCAAAGAATAAGGGACCAGAAAGAAGAATAAGAATATTCAAGACCTATGAGACACCATTAAATGAAGAAACATCTGTTTTTTCAGAACATCTGAAGGCAAGGGGAAAAAAAAGGCACAGAAAACCTACTCAATGAATGAAATAACAGAAAACTTTCCTAATTTTGGGAGATCAAGGCATTGGTATTTGAGATTTATAGAGCTCCAATAAGACATTTTCAGAAAGATATTCATCACTGCATATTAATCAAACTGTCAGAAGTACAAGAAAAAGAACTTTAAAATCTGCAAGAGAAAAATCAAGTCACATGGAAGGGTTATTTCCATTGTGTTAGGTTTTTTTTTTATATTTTAGGGAAGAGTCTTCAGGGTGTTCAGGGTCTCACAAGTAGATCAGACTCCTAGTGATCTGCCTGTTTATAGTCTCCCAAGAGCTAGGATTATAGGCTCATGCCACCGTGTCCAGTCTCAATTGATGTCTGTGTGCTCCAGGGGTGGGGCTGGCATGGCAGGTACCTGCTTGTAGGTGCTTTAATCTGCTGAGCTGTCACTAATCAACTAAGTGAAATGCTTATGTCGGCTCACCATTTTAGAGGTTTTAGTAGGGGATGGTCATATGGCCCTGTAGGCATGTGGAGATACAATATATCCAGGTGGGAGCACATGGTGTGGTAATCTGTTTGACCTCTTAGTGATCATGAGGCAGAGACACAGGAAAGAACCTTGGTCTGGATACCCTCTTCAATGAAAGAGTCTCAGTGATCTCACTTCCTTTCATTAAGCTCTAGCTTCTGCAGGTTTCACTCTGTTCTACTCATTAGCACCATGGACTAGAGACCTAGCCTTCAACACATGGAACATAAAAGATCAAAACTGTAGCACCCCTTATACTAACAGCAGACTTCTCGGCAGAGATACTATAGTCCTCAAGGGAAAAGAATGACATATTCCGAGTCCTGAAAGAAAAAACTGCCAGCCAAGATTACTATATGTAGTAAGGCTATCCTTAAGAAATGAAGGAAAATTAAGACTTTCTAAAACTAGAATTTATGACCTCCAGATTAGTTTTACAAAAGATTCTTAGTGAAATCCTGTATCTATAAGTGAGAGATAAGTACCATCATGAAAAGTCTAAACCTCATTAGATACACAAACAGCCAAGAAAAAAAGAAGTCTCAAATTACAAAACAAGCAAACAAAAACTAGAGGTAAAAGGAGGTATTACAAATGATACTACCAAAATACAAAAGATTATTAAGATTATGAAAAACTATATGCTTAGAAACTGGAAAACTGGGCCGGCCAAATAGGTCAGCAGACTAAAGTGCCTGCAAGCAGGCTCAAGGGTTGGGGGGGTTCAATCCCAAGGCCTGCTGCACCGGCCCTGCCCCAGGGCACGGCCCTGTAACCCCAGCTCTTGGGAGGCTGTAAACAGGCAGATCACTATGAGTTGGATCTAGTAGTGAGACTCTGAACATTCTGTAAACCCTTCCCTAAAATACAAAAAAGAAAAAAAGAAAAAATGAAATAGAAAATAGAACTTCAGGGTTCGGGGAGATGGCTCAGTAGAATAAGTGCTTGCCTGGCAAGCACAATGGCCTGAGTTCAATCCCCAGTTTTACAAAAAAGAAAAAAAAAAATTGGAAAACCTAGAAGAAAGGAACAAAATTCTGTATAGACAGGATCTACCAAAATTGAACCATGAGAACATGAAAACCTGAATAAGCCAATAACAATGAGACTAAATCAGTAACAAAGTCTCCCAACACACAAAAAAGGTCAGGATGGGATCATATTTGATGAATTATATCAGACTTCTAAACAATTAATGCAAAGACCCTACTAAAACTCACTGTATAAGACCAGCATTACTCTGAACCAAAATCGGACAACGACACAACAAGAGGCCAATGTCTCTGATGCACAGATGTTAGCATTCTTAATGAAGTACTAGCAAATATAATACAGTACACTGAAGACTGTTCACAAAGATCATATCAAGTTGGCTTTATCACAGTGACTTAAGGATGGGTGTACATATGCCAATCAGTAAATGGTACATCCAATGAACAGAATGAAAGCTAAAAATCATATGATCATCTTAAGACGTAGAAAAGCTTGTTGTGTTGGTGCACACCCATAGCTCCAAAGTTCTGGGAGGCAGAAACAGGAAGAACACAAATCTGAGCCCTGCCTGAGCATTTTAGAGACCCTGCCTCAAAATAAATAATAAATGAATAAATAAATAAATAAATAAATAGGGCTATGTGTGTGTGAGGGGAGCTAGGGTTTAACTCCATGTAGTCTCTGGGTTCAGTCTCTAGTATCTCACACCCACAAACACAAAGAGGTGAGCACGTAGCTCAGGATGAAGAACCCTGGTTTCATTATTCAGTACTGAAGGGAAAAAAAAAAACAGAAGTACTGCATAAAATTCAACAAGGGGTGGCAAGGTAGCTCACAGACAAAGCACCTGCTTTTCAAGTGCAGGGACTGGGGTTTGATCCTCAGTCCTGCAAGCCATCCTGGTCCCCCCAGGCATGCTGAGCAGGAGACAGAGTCTGGGTGTGGTGGTACATGCCTATAATCCCAGCACTGAGGAGGCTGAAAACAGGAGAATCACTATGAGTCCGATCTGTGTAGTGAGATCCTGTACCAAATACACAAAGAAAAGAACAAAAATTCAACAAGCCAGGTTTGGTGACACTCAGGAAGCTGAGGCAGGAGAATCACACTAAGTTTGAGAATCACACCAGCTGTGGTGCAACCCGGGATTGAACTCAGGCCCTCGCGCTTGCCAGGGAAGTGCTTATTCTACTGAGCCATCTCTCCTGCCCAATATATTTATTATATGGCCAAAAAATTTAGCTCTATTTTATGTTTTCAGTTTTTTTTTTTTTTTTTTTTTTTTTTGTGGAACTGGGGATTGATTTCAGGCCCTTGTACTTGCCAGGGAAGTGCTTATTCTACTGAGCTAAGGGCTTATTCCTGGCCCCTTAGCTAAATAATAGAAAGAAAAACCTAAAGATGCCAAAAACAGATTATTAGAACTGCTAAAAGAATTCAGTAAAGTAGCAGGATACAGTATATACAAATTAGTAGCTTAAAAAAACCCTAATAATTTGAATTTTTGCAAGAAAAATCCAAAATATAGGAATCATAATAAAAAACCTAGCCAATAAACTTAACCAAGGAAGTGAAAGATCTCTACAATGAAAATTACAAAACACTGATGAAAGAAGACCTCAAAATATGAAAAGAACTTCCATGTTCATAGATTGGAAGTAATACAGCTAAAATGTCCATAGCACCCAATGCTGTCCCCATTAAAATACCAATGATATTTTTAACAGAACTAGAAGAAGTAATAGAAACACAAAAGACCCTGAATAATGAAAGCAATCTTGGGAAAAAAGAACAAAAGCTGGAAGCATCATAATACCTGATTCTAAGGTATACTACAGAGCCACAGCAAGTATAACAGCTTGGCATAAGCATAAAAATACATACACAAATGGGACAGAACAGAGATTCTGGAAATATACTCACAAATGTATAGCCAAATGATTCTCAATAAAAGTATCAGCAATATACACTGGACAAAAGCAGCCTTCCCAATAAATGATTCTGGGAAAAGTAGCTATCCACACGTAGAGATTGAAACTTGACCCTTAGCTCTTACCTTGTAAAAAAATTAACTAAGAACAAGTCAATGACCATTTAAAAATTCTGAAATTACTTGAAAAAAACAGGGGAAACAACTCAAGAAACTGGTACATGCAATGCCTCTCTGGATAGGGTCCCAAAAGCATAGCAAACAAAAGCAAAAATGACAAATGCATTTTGTCAAACTACAAGGCTTTTGCATAGAGAGAAATCAATCAATATACCGAAAAGACAGCCAGATACAGCTGGACTTGGTGGTGCACACCTTAATCCCAGCTACTTGGTCAACTGAGGTGGCATGGCTATAAATTCAAGGACAGCCTGAGAAACTAAGTGAGATTTCATTTCCCAGCCAAAGAAGAACTACAGATATGCCAGTTAGAATTATAAACAAAAATTAGGCCGGCCTGTGCTCCGGGGACTAAAGTACCTACTTAGGCAGAGTGCAATGGCTGGGTTCCATACCATGTGGGCCCTGCCCTTGGGGTGCACTGAGATGGTTATTAAGACTGGGTGTGGTGGCATGCTCCTGTAATCCCAGCACTTGGGAGGCTGAAAACAGGAGAATCACTACAGAGTCCTTATCTACACAGTGAGACCTTGAAGACCCTATCCTAAATATAGAAAACAGACAAACAAACCCTAACAAAACCCAGTAAAGATGTACAGAATAAAGAACTCTTACATAGTTGGTGGGAACATAAATCAGTACAGCTATATGGTGAACAGTATATTTATAAGAGAATGCTTCCCAGAATCCTTGAAGATTATATCCCTGGAAAGCTTTTGGGAAAAAGACTTCTTTTTTTCTCAGTAGGCTCTTATTTTTCATAAAACTGTTTTAATGCTTATTTAAACTTGGTCACTGCCACTGGGCACATCAAATATAAATAAAATTCTTGGATGTTGGATATACTGGCACATGCCTGTAATCCTAGCATTTAGAAAGCTTAGTTTGAGGCCAGCCCAGGCTACAAAGTGAGCTCAAGGCCAGTCTGAACTGCATAGTGAAACTATTCAAAAAAGACAAAGGAATCAAGTAGTTGGGGTTACAGCTGTGCAACATCCTTCCCCCTAAACCTCTTGGGTTTAAATTAATAAAGTTCAAGAAATCAGAGTAGATCAGTTCTTTGGTAGTGTGTATAGAATGGGAAATGTTTCTCACTCTTCCTCCTTGCTTGGATGTCTTACACAGAAAGTAGAAATAAAAAATGTCAGAACTGCCCAAAGATGGCCACATTTCTAGGAGAGGAGTTAATTCTTTATATTCCTTAACCTACCTTAGCAAGAAGCTGAGACTAGGTGACTCTAATAATCCAGGGAAATTGATAATTTAATCTGGGAAAACTATTCCCCTTCTCCATTTTTCCTTATTACTATACAGCTAGAGCACGGAGTACAAGGTTCTCAAAGTTCATGAACTTCATCTATATGTATTTTCTGAAAGGTAGTTAATACTGAGAAACATGAATCATGATGCCAAGTCCAAGTTAGGAACTGAGGTGAGCTAAGTAAGCAGTTGTAGCCAGCTTTTCCTGAGCCCCTGTCCTGAGAAGCTGGAACCAAGAAGCTAAGTCTGGCCTTTCCTACATTTAGGTGATATAAACATTTAACATATAAGTTACTGCTTTCCTGCAATAAGACAAAAAAATATCAAGAATGGGATAACACTGATTAAAATAAAACCAAAAAGTCCAAATAAGGAAAGTCAAATATGCCAAATACACAGAGACTGGCTTTCACATTTAAAATAGTATTTGTGCCATATACCCCAAACAATTTCTTAGCCTTTCAAGATTAGTATTCAAGGGGCTGGGGAGATGGCTCAGTGGAATAAGTGCTTCCCTGGCAAGCACAAAGGCCTGAGTTCAATCCCTGGTTCCGCAAAAAAAAAAAAAAAAAAAAAAAAAAGATTAGTATTCAGCTTATATATGAAAGTAAGATTTCCTCAATTACTTCTCCAAAATTTCCAAAACTAACCCTAAATTAAGAAGTAACTAATGACTTCCTGATTTCTCAAACTGTACACTTTTGGAAAAGCGAAACATGAGGAGTCATGGAGAAAATCTTTTGTAAGGGAAGCCCTACCTCTCTGACAAATTTACAAGGTTGAAACAATTTTATAATTTAATATGTTCATTACAAGATGTCAAATTAATCTAAAAGATTTTTTTGATTTTTTTAAAAGGAAAAGCTAAGGCAAAGGAAAAACTTTACCTGGGGTGGAAGGGAGAGCAACTATGTAATTTTACTCCATGCCGCTGAGCACCACGCTTATTAACAGGCATTCTTTGCCTAATGAACCTGGATCTACTTTGAGAATTCTCAAAACAGGACTCTGAACAACCAACTCAACTTTTATAGAGTTGACTCTTGATATGAAACCTATTTATTCTCTAATCTAACTTCAAGCCCTCAGGGGAACTATGTACTGTATCTAACATGTATCTAACTTTGCCAGGAATGCTTGTGTCATTTGAGACTAGGTTGAATGTTCACTCAAATCTTAGGCTCTGTCTACTAAGTGGGCTAATAATACTTAACTGTCTTAAAAAGAATATGATAAAATTCAAATGGGTAAGTACTGTCGGTGAATAGCTATCAATTAGGATAAGTATAATATCAACATTTATCATGTACTGCCTATGAATACTTACCGTATACTTGTCCTGAGCCTGGATAGTGTACTTTAACTGTTTAGTAACGCAAAATGTAAAAGCCCAGTCAACACTTCTGTCTGCCTGCCATTTTTTAATTTGTAATTCTCAAAAGAAAATGTAAATCATTCCGTTCTTCCTGCTATTCATTATACAGATAAGTAACAGTCTTCAGGCACCTGGAGCCAGATTTGCTGACTATTCTAACACTTGAGCTTTATGTGTTGCTACACAATTACACCTCTGGCAAGTTAGTTAATGGTATTTCCTACTTACTCCTTCATCTTTCCTTTTTAATCTTTAACTGACAAGACTTTCTAAGAAGTAGGCTTAGTAATAAGGCCCTAATACAGCCCATAATACAGAATATAAAAGGTTACAGGACTATATATTAACTTTCTGAGAGTTATAAGTCTACTTAAATTCTTTCTGGAATATAGTGAGATATAAACAAATATGCACACTCTTAACAGTTCCTGTGTATCTCTAAATATTAAAAATCCAGTGGCTTACCTCTGGAGTCATGTAAAAATTATACTTTGCTTTTAATATTGTCTTAAAAATTAGATTCATGAATATAAAAAAATGAGTATTTTAATAAGTTATAAAGTACTAATACATGAAGATGTTTATCCTTAAAAATCTGACCTAGAGTAGTCTGAATGATTCATTCAGCAAAATTAAGATTTGCTTCTATTTTCAAAGTAATTTACTGATAAGAACAGATACTATACTTGATCTTAGTCAAAAGGCAGAGAAGCGATCAATGTAGTTTAATTTAAAATGAATGTGAGTATATATAATCTTTATTTTTCAAATTTCTTATCTCATCTACTTTAACATGTTTCATTACTTAGTAGTCTTTGTCTATTGGCCTACATTTCCAGCTTGTCTGCTTACGAGGCATTTCCTGAATTTTTGTATCATGTCTGTCACAAGAAGCTTTGTGACTGCTTGCACAGATGAATCAGAGGCAAGATCACATTTTAGAAGACTACTATGGATAAATGGTAGTGTATCTATTGTCGAAGATGTTACTAACAAACCACTGGGATTGTTTTTAGGGTACCTGCTGCCCTAGTGATGGGCATCCTAGTGTTGAGGGGAGTTTGAGGACCTGTCTGACATAGATAGGAATTGCACTAAGCTTGTAGATAGATAGAATCCTACCCAAATTCTGCTTGTTAGCAATAAGCAGGGAAGAGGGCTTTGTAAAGTACAAAGCACTGAGCAATTTAAGTCCCTATATGTGAGTAGCAGGCCAGATGACAAATGAACAAAGACTTCTCAATGGAACTCTTTTTTCATAGTCCATCACAAGTCTGTTACCTGCTACATTTGAAAGCTTTTCTGTTCTCTTTAGGGTTCATCTGTGATATCACTTGATCCTCTCTTCCCAGAATTTTCCTCCCATTGGCTTTTGTGGCATTCTCAGTCATGGTTATCCTCCTACTTGATTTTTTTTTTTTTTTTTAACATTTTCTGATGTTGGTTCTGCCCATCTCCACCAGCTCATTACTAATAGGCCTCAACTAAGGTCTCATACTGACCTTTTTGCAGTACATCCCATCTCATGACTTTTGACTAACAATAATTCAGATCTCTAGCTTCTCTTTCCCCTTATATATCATTATAGTTTGGGTATAGATGTCAGGTAAGGCTTTTTCAGAGGTGGTTGGATCTAGACTGTGTGATGCTGGCATTAAGGGTATGTGATTACTACATCAGTCCCCTGATTAGTTTGGTTATTATCACCCTAATCCTGATAGCCTAGACATAAAAGAGCTAGAAAGACACTGTTAAGGTCACCTGCTTGCTTGCTTTTGCTGTCTTCTGCCTTTCATGAGCTGGTTCTCGTCTGTATGTTCTTCTGCCAAGCCACCTCCTTGGAGCCAGCCAATTATAGGCTGGAACCTCTATAAACTGTGAGCTAAATAAACATTTCCTCCTTAACTTGTGGGTACTGGATATTCAGTCTCAGCAACAAGAACAGTAATTGAAATATCCAAAGGTTACCTCAAATATATTATGTTCAAACATGTTTATAATCTCTTATTTTCATCAAAATATTCTGGTACCAGAAACCTCAAACACCCCCAACCCATGGATTGAAAACCTTGAACTTGCTAACCTGGATAATTTCACACTTACTCCTTAATATTCTGTGTTTAATCTGTTACTGCATCCTGTTGATTCTCCTCTGAGGTACTTTTGTATCCATTTTATACCCTCCATTGTCATAGTCCTTATCTTTTTTTTTTTTGTTGTTGTTGTTGTTGTTGGTACCAGGGATCGAACCCAGGACTTTGTGCTTGCCAGGCAGGCACTTATGCCTCTATTCTCCCAGGCCCTGCACAGTCCTTGTCTTGATTCTGATGAATTAGCTCTTAGACTACTGTCCTAAGTGATTCCCTACTCTAATTCCATTCTCCACAACTGTAATTTTCTGTCTCTCAGATCTGATCACTTTACTTCTTTCCTTTAATAATTATTGGTAAGAGAAATCTAATTTCTTTGAGCCTTCTTTTCCATTGTTTTAGTCATATGAGTACACAGAAATATGCACTGTTACTTGTATATTTTTTGTCTAAATCACTAAGGTTAGGGAAGACTGAAAACAAGTTTTTTTTTTTTTTTTTTGCAGTATTGGGGACTGAACTCAGGACCCTGTGCTTGCCAGGCAAGCACTTACTCAACTGAGCTATCTCCCTGGCTGAAAACAAGTTTTATTCATTTTTGTCTTTCCCACAGGCTTTTTCTCTTAACTTGGTGAATGATTACTGAAGTTTCTGTTTCTCCATGCTTGCTCTTCTTAAGGTACTAGAACAGTAATGGACAAACTGAGTCCAGGGGTCAAGTCTGCTAGGTACTTACTTTTGTAAATAAAATTTTACTGGAAAAGTCATACCCATTTATTTGTGTACTTTGTGGAAGCTTTCTTGTTACAACAGAAGAGCTGAGTAGCTGTAACTAGGGCTAGCAAAGACAAAAATATTTGATCTAGCACTCTGAGAAAGTTTCCTAAACTGGATGTGATGGCACATGTCTGTAATCCCAGCACCTTGGGAGACAGCAGGATGGCAAGTTCAAGCCCAGCTTGTGCAGTTTAGGGATTCATGAATACCTTGCCTCAAAAAGTAAAGGGCTGGGGTGTAGCTCACTGTGAAGGCCTGGGGTTCAATCCTCAGTACTGAAGCAAGCAAACAAAAATCCACCTAACCCCTATACAAGAATATTATGCATCATTTTTAATTTTAAGCGAGTAACTCAATTAATATAATGTCTTCCACACTATAGCTGTGATTATTAGGGCTATTACAACAGGAGACAGTAAATCCAAATAAACCATTTGGCTGTGGGATATTCAGGGAAAGATCTCTTGGGTGCTAAATTACTAAAGAAGGATGCTTACAAACCAAAACTACCTCATAAAATCTTACACCTGGGAAGAGTACTTTCCTTGACTTGCTTCAGGTGCACTGAGGTTAAGTCTGTCCTCACCTGTCTTCACTTGGGGATGCTCCCCAACTCCATCTCTGCATGGTGCTCTTTCATGTGATTCCCTATTGTTTAGACATCACCTTTTGAAAGAACCTTTAGGATTCACCATTTGAAATACCCTTATTCTCATTCTGTTTGCTTTTTTTCTCCATATTAATTTTCTAATCCTGTTACTAATGTCCCACCCAAAGGAATGCAATAAGGGTGTATCTTGTTTACTATATCCTTTACACTTGTTAAATAGTAATTGTTATGTGAAAAACCAGCTTGAGAGACCATTTATTTAAAATGATTCCCAGAATGTTCTCCTTTGAAAATTTTTCTTCCTTTAGAGAATGTGATTGGCAATCAATAAAAACAAAAGAATTGTGTTCTTAAATTTATGTGCTTTTAACTATGAGTAAAAACCTATAAAGGTGACACCAAGAAGATGGCTTAACAATTTATGCTAGAAAATATAATTTGAAAAACAAACTATGCTGTAAAAAAACCCCTTGTAATGTAATAAATCACAAATAAGGGAAGAACTTTTTCCTGAAATGCCTCTGACTCAAATCTCAATTCTGAAAAGACACCTGACTTCTATTACCAGTTCTTTACCATATGGTAAGTAGCATGACAACAAAAGTAAAAAGCCAAGTGTCAAACAGCATCTCATTGATAAAGCCTTTATTTAGCCGACTATTCCACATATGCTACACATCAAACGGAGTGAATGCAAGTCAGGATAGGACAAGTACCTCCCATTTATTATTACTGAGCCATCAAACAACATCTGGTTAACAGGAATTAAGCAGTCAGAAAAAATTTCGATATTTGGGCATAACAACTGAATCAAGAGATTTAAAGTAAAAGACAACAATATGCGACGTATTAATTGTTGTAACTCTCCTACCAACTTGTTTTGAAGCTGTCTCATTGCAATTTTTTCTCAATAAAATTAATTTAAAAAAAGTCATTTTTATAGAAATCATTGTTGTATAAGGATTTAGGGCACCATAAACTCTCAACTGGGCCTTAGAAATGTCACACATATATCACTGATTTGTATTCTATTAACAAAAAAAGCTGTACATATGGAGCTATTGTAGTAGTTTAACTGATCAACTATAACTAAACAACTGACAGTATTCTGTGCTGTTTTACAGTGCAACAGAAGTCAGTAATGAACTAGTTTTTTTAAACAGCCTTTCCCATTCTAGTCTTTACTGCCATGCTCAATAAACTAATAATATTCATTCACTGGCAACTCCATACTACTGCAGCCCCTCAAACACTACAAATCACAGTTTGGTCTGAATTATTGTTTCCTGCAACAGCCTGGGTGGAATGTGCAAGGTTCAGGTCACACAACCTGCCTGAAATAATGTAGCACAGATATCATATATTTCAACCTGACCCTCAAAACTGGATTGACACAGTAACTCTCTTTAAGGGAGTTTCCTGAAAATTTATACTGATTTCCAAATTCACAGATTCAAATTGGTAGACAACTGTAAAATGACACTTCTCATATACAACATAATCTTACTGGAACAAAAAGTGGTAAATGTCTGTCTATGTGAACAAATGTCACCAGAAAGCAAACTTCTCTATGGTTTGGGGTTAAAGGAAGGGACAGGAAGTGAAAAGCCACATACTTTTTTGTATCTATCAGATTTGAGAAATTACTGGGTTCACCTAGAGTTCTGCTGCAGTAGGGAAACTTATTTGAGTGATTATCACACATAAAGGTGATGGAGATGAGACCACTGAAAGGTAAGTAATATTATTAGACTTGTGAAATAATGTTCTCTCATCCTCTGAAGTTAGAGCTAAGGAAGGACAGGTAAAGTAACATACAAGCACTGTGTTTAGCACTTTATAAATTAAATATATATGACAGTACTTGATACTGGGTACATAGAAGCAAAAGCCTGCTAGGATAGATGAGGCACTTTCATTAATAATGGCACAGACAAAAATTAAAAAAAAAAACAAAAAACTAGATTTAGCTATAGTCTTATTGTATAAGGCTACACTTCTTAATTTTCTCAAATATGATTTAGTTTTAAACCTATACAGCTGGTTTCCTCTTAAAAGGTTCCCTGAGGCTTTGAGAAGGGTAGGGACTTATCCAAGGTCATACGACTTATGAACAAATCTAAAAGTTATCACAGAGGCATCCTGCCTATCGATCAAGTCCTGATACTCATTTTTTACTTATGGTGGTTAAAATGACCACCCTACCCATATTCTGTTGTCTTCTGAAAAATGAGTTGGGTTTTTTTCCTCTTTAAATGAGTAAGAGCCAAATGATAAAACATTAAAACAGAGTATCTCTGCAGCACTATACACTCAAAACTGAAACAAAGATAAACTGTGACTAGTAACAAAGGGTCAAAATGTCATTTATTTTCAGAAAGTTGAGGGCTCGCACAAACCTCAGACATTTTGTGAAATGTCTGTCTCTACCTTCAAAGATTTTTTAACTATTTAGTGCTTCTTTGCATGCAAGTAATTAGAATTTCACATTTAAACATCTTTCTCTTCCTTACTTGTTTCTTACTGGTGAGAAGGCTTCAGCTCCCATCACTGACTCCTTGAAAATACTTGTCTAGTTTGTGGCCTTGCTCTCTTCCTCAAACTAAAATAAGAATCACTTGGGCTCAGGAAAATGGCCCAAAAGTCATACTGTCACAGAGCTTTTCTTTTCCATAAAATGATGCAGATTGGGTTATGTGCTTGTACTTTATGTTACAAACTTCGCTGATGTTTTAAAGTAGAGCAAACAAGGATTTAAGTCAGAATTTAAAGGAGTGAATGACTTTTTCTTGAAGATGACAATCTCTTTCTCAGTTGTTTGCTCTTTTTCAGAATCTCAACTACTGAGTCAAACATAAAGTATAATGATTTCCTAGTTTGTAAAAAACATTTTTAATGAGACTATCTTGTTGGGTCTTCAACTTTTCTGTGACAAATGTAGCAAGTGTTAAGTCTGACAAGAGGCTCAAGTGACTTTTTAAAGGTCGCATATGTCAGTAAAAGATGAGCAAATAACCCCAGAAGTACTCCCACTGGTCTACACTGTTAACCACTAGACCACACTAGCTCACATGTCTGATTCATTTTAAGAAATGAGTAGATCTTATGATTTGCAAAGGCCCACTTGCATATGTTCTTCAAATAAATTTTATAAAAGTGTTAATGAACTGACAAGCCTTCTAATTCATCCTTTCTGTGTGATAACCAACACTGTTAAATAAGATTTTAGACTCCAGAGGAAAGCTGCCTACCTCTAACCAAACAAATCTTGGTCACAGCTCAGTCAGTTGGTTTAACAATTTTTTCCTTGTCACACCAAGAAGTACCATAATTAAGAATCTAGTTCTTAATTTTTTCATCACAAGTCAGAATCATTTGGAGAAACCCACTGAGAATAGGGAGTCAAAAATATGTGAATCAGACATTAGTATTAAAAACTTTTTTTGACTCTAATGTAGAGCAAGTTTTGAGAAGCACTAATTTGAAGTGCTGCTATGTTTAATTTCTTTAAGAT
Organism: Ctenomys sociabilis; assembly: GCA_004027165.1. Lineage (NCBI taxonomy): Eukaryota > Metazoa > Chordata > Mammalia > Rodentia > Ctenomyidae > Ctenomys > Ctenomys sociabilis. The sequence continues at coordinate 4,509 of PVKA01009572.1, read as the reverse complement.
GGGGTCTCATTATGTTAGCCATACTGGCCTGAACTCTTAAGACTCCAGCAATCCTCCTGCCTTATCCTTTGGAGTATGTACAAAGTTCTAATCATTTGTTATAGTTGTTAACTGCATTGTTTGAAGAAATAGAAGGGACAGAAAATGGTATTTTTATTTAAGTAGCTGTGTAAAACAAAGTATAAGGTAATACTGCCCAAAAGAGATGCCTTATTTATGGGGCACTGTAATAAGTATTATTTCTATCTAAGATGGGAGTTTAGGAAGTTTAGGAAGGACTTCTAAGATAGTGACACTGATGTAGGCCTTGAAGGCTAAATTACATAGATATGAAAAGGAAAGGCATTTTAGGCATGGGTCATAGTACTATCAAAGATGCATGTAAGGGTAAATTAGTTCATAGAGATAACTTAAGGCCACCTTTGACAGGTGTAGACAAAGGAAGGGGTATAGAAAGAAAAAATCATGATGTGTATGTATAAACAGTACAGTTGGGATAGATAACACTGTGCTTCCACATAATCCTATGAGAGGCAAGATTTGCACTGATGGTGGTTGGACAGGATATTATGTCGGCTTCTAGTACTATGGTCATCCACTAGGAAAATAATTATTGAATTTTTGATATAATTCAGGTATAAAAAATAAGATAAGTAAATAGCTACAATATTAATTTACTGATAAGAGACATCTGCTATAATAATGTCTGTAAGTATAATATCATGTATGCACCTTGTACGTACCAGAACAGTATGAAAACAGTTTGCAATGTATTAATTTATCAAATTTGTCTTGTTATGGTATCTTAAAACCGTCTGATTCATATTTGTACTTCAATAAAATAAAAAAATAATAAAAAAATAATAAAAAGAGAAATAAATTAGCATGTTTGAGACCAAATCAGGAGGCCCTTGAATTTCATGCAAAATTATTTGGTAGGAATTGGAAAGCCATTTTTTTTTTTTTTAGACGGAATTTCACTACTTCAGTCCAGATTGGCTTTGAACTCACTATGTAGCCCAGGCTGGCCTTGAACTCATGATTTTCCTGTCTTGGGCTCCCTAGTGCTGGGATTACAGGCATGTACCACCATCCCCAGGTAAGAAGCTAGCACAGTTCTGAATGTTTCCCTGTCCCATCAGAGTTAATCTTGAGTGAGAAGATTATTACAGCCAGAAAAAGGAGGGACTGGTTCAGTGAAGAGACATATGGCATGGAGATCTCTTTCAGAAGCTTATAATTGCAGCAGTCCAATGGAGATCTGATTCCTAGCAGTGCAAATGGAGAAATATGTAAAAGGCAGACTTATTAGATAGGGAAAAGGGAAAGAGAAGCACAAAAGGCATTTAATTTCATATAATTAAAAAGATGAAAATGCAACCAAAGGGCCGGGGAGATGGCTCAGAGGAATAAGAGGTTCCCTGGCAAGTGCAAGGGCCTGAATTCAATCCGTGGGGGGGAGGGCGGGGAATGCAGATGAAAATGCAACCAAAAGATATAAGGGATATCTAAAAGGGAAGATGAAAGCAACCTGGAGTCTGAAATGCTTGAGGGATACTCATATGGAGATGTTAAAAAACTAATCTTAACATGTAGGAGAGGTAAAAGCTAATGACAGAATTTTGGTTATGAGTGATGCAAAACAATAATTAGGATGACCATTTTTTTTTCTAAAGTAATTTCACTATCCTTTACCAACTATATTAAAAAAATATTTTTTTAAAACTGATCTTTCACCATCATTCTTGAATCTTTTGCTTCTTTTCTCATTTATCCTACCCAGAAAAACTACAACATGAGACCAACCCTCCAATCTTTTCTTTATACCTATAGCAAGACAGCTGAAAATTACTGAGGTAGGGTTTATAGTGGTAAACATGGACCCCAGAAAATAATATTTCTACAAATCCAAAACTAGCCTCATCTGTACATCTAATGCCCCTGTTATTTTATTTTATTTTTGTCTTTTTGAGACAGGGTCTCACTATGTAGTTCAGGCTGGCCTTAAGCTCACTTTGTAGCTCAGGCTGGTGTCAAAACTCACAACAATCCTCCTGCCTCAGCCTCCAGGGTGCTGGGATTACAGGCATGCTTTATTTATTTATTTATTTTTGCCCTTGATAAGCTTTTCAGGATCAACTCAATAACTGTCATTATTTTTGCTCTGTACACAATCATCACTTTATATCTGAAGACAGCTTCATATCCTATTTAATTAAACAAATGAAGCTGTCAGTCATGGTTTAACAATCTCTCCCTTCCATTTATATAAATTCATCTCATTAGCCAAATTGTTCTCATGTTTTCTTCCTGTCTCAGAAGATGTAATAGTTTCTTGTTTTAGCTATTCTATCTGCATGTGTACATCCCTTGTTTGAGATAGGGTCTTGCTGTGCAGTTCATGTAGAACTTGAACTCACTATGTAGGCCAGGCTGGCCTTGAACTCTCAGAAATTTTCTTGCTTCAAGACTCCAGAGTTCTGAGATTAAAACTGTTCTAAAATGCCAGAGTCACCTCTAAAATGCTTCACTTAAAATGGATAACAAATAGTAATAATACTGTTTTTCTGTGTGTTGTTCCTCCAGCCTGTGTTCAACTTTATTTTTCATTACTAGCACCTTCTTTAGGCTCTACAGACATATTTCTCTTTCTATCCAAAATAAATTGTGACTGTTTAGCCTTTCCTGTGCTTACCAAATTTCTCAAAAGATTATATTACTTGACTCTATTCCATATCTTAAACTGGGACACAGGGGCTGATCTATTTCTTCAAATTCAACAAAAGGTCTTAAAAAAAAAAATCCCCCTACCCCTATCTCCAGGGGGAAAAAGATACATCTTTACTCTTACTTTCAATGTATAACCATGTAGCTCAGTACCACCTAAGCATTAGTGACATTTTATAGGAATTCTATTGGAGAGCATGTGGAAAGTGATGTAAATCTCAGTGTTTTAAAAGAACATTTTCTCTGTATTGAAACCAGAGGAATAATAGTTAAAACTTGACAGTTTCTTTGTTCTCACGAAACATTTTTGCAGTGGCCTTTAATGTTACTTACTGCTTCTATGTGATATCCATGTGATGAGAAATTCATAATGTGGGGCCTATAAAACTCACTGGACAGAAAAAAAATCAGAAACTAAATGAAACTGAAATAGTCCAGAAGTTTCAGTTACTGTAACGTGATTTCACCACCACAGAAATTGCAGGTGTTCACCAAGCAGTTTGCGGCAATTTCCTAAGTCTTTTGCTGTGTGGGGATTTTCAATATTAAGCCTATGTGTTCTGACATGTCTCACTGTCTTTTAAGGCACAATATAACTGAACTATACTAAAAAAAAGCCAACTCCAAAATTTTCCATTTAAAATGGCTGGTGGGACAACACAAACAATTAATTCCAACCAGAGAACCAGGGAATTTCAAGCTTTGTTTCATCCTTTAGCTCTTATAATCATCTCTGCAAGTTTGTAAAAACATTGAAGCTATGAACAAAAAAGTGGAAGCATTTGGATTTTATATCCAAAAACCTTATGACTACTGTGAACTAGAATGATCACAATGGGGAAAGAAAACTCAAGACACAGGAAGAGAATTTAAAGGGTGCTAAATCTTTATAGTATACAGACCAAGTGAAACTATTTAAAGACAACAAAGGGGGGAAAATCCATTAGATTCAAGGTCTTGAATTTAAGAGGCACTTTTACTATACTTGTGAATAATAATATTTTCTCTTCATAATTTTTTTCAAGTTTGTAAGACAACTTAATAAAAAATTTAGTATAACTAGTTAAAGGAATATTTTGCCTCTAGGGTGAAAATTTCCATTTGGAACTGTTAATATTTATAACTACTTCCAATTCAATCAACGAACAGCAACATGTAAAACATTTAAAGAAGTTTCATGTCTGTGACAAGGCAGAGAAATAAAAGATGTATCTATTAGGTGATGAACTGCTCTATAACCAATTCTATTAGTCCACACAAGATAAAGCATTAATTCCATTGAAAACAGGAGATAATAATTTTTGGAATAAAGTTTTTGAACAAAAGAAAAATTTATTTAATTTTTTTTTTTTTTCTGTATTTTTAGGGAAGGGTCTACAGGGTTTTTCAGGGTCTCACCACTAGATCAGATTCATAGTGATCCATCCACCAGTTTATATCCTCCCAAGTGCTGGGATTATAGGTGCACACCACCACACACAGTCTCAATTACTGTCTCAGCATGCCCTGGGGGGCTGACACAGCAGGCGCTTTAATCTGCTGAGCTACTTGGCCAGCAAGAAACATTTATTTGTTTGTTTGTTTGGACAAACCAGGGATTGAACTCAGGCCCTTGCGCTTGCCAGGGAAGCACTTATTCCACTGAGCCATCTCCCCTGGCCCCAAGAAACATTTAAAAAATTAAGTGTTCACTTATTTTATAATATGAATCAAAAGATAATGTCACGTGTATACCTAAATGTTTAATTTTATTAAATGCCATAACATTATTTCAAAAAAATG
>PVKA01009571.1:0-67863 GCA_004027165.1 Ctenomys sociabilis | reverse complement strand
ACGCAAATAGAGCTATGAAGGAGAAACCATAACTATCTGAACTGGATAATGGATCAGTCTTGGTCCCAGGAATTCACCTCAAGGGACGGAAGCTGGAAATCACCAGGAACGTCATTGCTCTGCATGGCACACTGCTAGAGCCCCCCAAGTCCCCTCAGTCGTCCTGGCCCCCTCCGTACATGTCCGCCAGCTTCTTGAAGCGATTGCCCCACTCGTTGAGGTAATCGTAGTCCTGGTCCTGGTCCGACTCCGAGGAGTTCAGGGAGCTCAGACTGGCAGCTTCAGAGCCGCTCCCTTCATAGTCAAACACAAGCAGAGAGTCATAAGGGGGTGCCGTGGGGTCACTGTCGGCCGCCTTCAGGTTCTGGAGAGGAGGACAAAGACGTTTCTGAGCAAAGGAGCAGCGCAGCATTGGAAAGAGGAGCCACCTCCTGCGGTGCCGCACTCGGGTGGCACATGCAGGTGACAGTGCAGTTGACATCAACAAGGTGCATGACAACCTGGCATAATAATTGAAATCCCTCCTTTTGCCAGGTCTTGGGTTAAGTCCCCAGCACAGCAAAAAAAAAAGATAGACGTAATTTTCAAAAAATTTTTGTACACGCACACAACATACTTTAATCCTTCCCCTCAGGATACCATTGCCCTACCTTCGTCAGGTCTCACACTCGGGAGGGAGGGAGGGAGGGATTTCAATGTGATAAGGTACTTTGCTTCAAGGGTCCAGTGGTCTGAACGGAGGCGGGTTGCTTACTCGAAGGCTGTATGCTCCATGCAACCCCAGCAATGCTAACTTCCAAAGAAGACAAAAGCAAAACCAATCTCTAAACCAGGCAAGGTGGCACCCACCTCTATTCCCAGCCACCTTGGAGGCTGAGGCAGGAGGATCTTAAGTCTGAACCCAGCTGGGACAACTTATTTAGCAAAAACCCTGACTGAAGAAAAAAAAAAAAAAAAAACGGAGGTGGAGTGGGCTGGAACTATAGCTCTGTGAAATGGCCAGCAGTGAAAAACAAAAGAAAATAGCTCCCACATGAACTGATAGTTTAGAGGCCACTAAACTATCAGACAAGCCCTGAAAAGAATTCCAATACCTGACCAAATTGATCCTGCCCCCTAAGCCCTTCCTGGGTTGTGTTTATTCCACTCCCAGTTCTTTCTCATGTAGCGCCTTATTATTATCCCCTGTATGGAGAGAAAGACCCTATAACAGTTTGGCCGATAACATTTTAGGCAAATTGTCTTCTTGAATAAGAAGACAGTGTATTGGAAGAGTTTTGTCCTCTGCTTTGCCTGCAAGTGCGGCAGCCATCTTGTGGTCATGGGGCAATAAACATGAGAACAAGAGTCTGTGAACAGAGACGGGGGAACAGCCAAACGCGCCAGACTAGAGTCCTGCTCCAACCTTCTGTTCACATAAAGTGAATCTACTCCTATCTGTTTGTTTCTCCACTTAGAGATGAATGTATTTTTGACATATATGAGTGCCACTGTTCTGGTCCTTGAGTACTGTGATAGGCATTTAACATCAATGCCAACCTATTGTATAATTAATAGAATCAAAACTTAATTTACTGGAAAAAAGCTGAATTTACTGGATTTAATTTTATTACTAGATCCATTAAATTCTTTCAAGAATTTCTTGGTTTTGTCATGGAGACCTGACAACTGCACTAAGATCAACTCAGAGTGCTATTAGTTCTCAAAGTCGGATGGAACAGAGATTTAAAAAAAAAGGACTCAAGGACTGGAAAAACTGAAACTGTGGGAGAGAGAAGAATCTAAAGATTTTTTTTTTCCTTTTCATTTTGAACACTTTTTCCTCTTTTTTTGTTCCTGAGTTTTTGAGCTGTTTGCCTTGGCTTTTGACTTTGCTTACTTACTTCATCAATGAAATTCCCAATTTCATCGGGGTTGGCGGGGCGGGGTCGGTACTGGGGCACGCTCATGAGGGTCGGGGCTACGTCATTGCGAGTCACTTCAGGCCGAGCGTCCAGGCCCCTGTGCAGCTGGCTCAAGTCAAAGTCCTTTAGAGAGAGAGAGGCAAAGAGTCAGTCAGGGCCACAGGCCCATATTTGCTTTATGGATTACAGTATCACACCATGCATGGACTGCCAACGGAATGCTCTCCAGCAGCATGCACCCAATTGACTATTAAACAATAGTTTTTAAAACAGGAGTCTCTCAAATAGCACTGGAAGAAGATATTGCCCCAGATGAGGAGCATTTGTGGGTATACATGTAAACAGGTGTGTCCTACTCTTCCTAAACCCTGGTTTCTAGGTTATTCTTCAAATGTACAGTTCTCATCTGGGTGCAAAAATGTAGCTGGTCAAAATCAGCTGGGCTGGGCTGACAAGACAGCTCAGCGGTCTAAAGTGCCTCTCAGGGACCGCGGTTCAATCCCCAGCACCACATGCCATCCCAGCCCCTCCCCCCAGGGTGGGCTGAGCTGACCCCACCTCCACCCCTGCAAAAAAAGAATCCGTGATGTGTAGCGAGACACTGTAATAAATAAATGAATTAAAAAAAAAAATCAGCTGGGCTGTTGTTGCTGCTGAACTTGGCAAAGACAATGCCTAGGGGCTCTAAAAAATAATAGAGAGGGCCCAGGATATAGCTCAGCAGCACAGCACCTGTCAAGTGCAAGGCCATGAGTTTGATTCCTGGTAAATAGTAATAACAACAACAATAAATGACAGCAACCTCTTTCAAATGTCTGCTTTCTCCTCACCATTACTTTTTTCAAATAGGTCACCATGGAGCTTTTTACATTTTGAAACCCACCTGGTCCTCTTCGCCACCACCTTCTTCATCATAGTAGTAGACATTGTCCCGGGTGTCATCTTCTGGGGGCAGTAAAGGCTCTTTGACCACCCCTCTTCTCCGGACAAACAGTAGGAGCAGCAGAATCAAAACTGGGACAGTGGAGAGAGGGAGTAGTGAGTGAGAGGCAAGCCAGGCCCAAGGAAGCAGCCGTCACTGACCACTACCCTCGCATTACACAAGTGGCATGGTGGCACACACCTATCATCCTGGCACTTGGGAGGCTGAGATAGGATGACTGGGAGTTCAAGGTTAATCTAAGCTACATAGTGAGCACCTCTATGAAACTGCACTCCCTAACAACCTCTACCCACATCTCCCCAACCCAATCATCATTTTTCCAAAACCTGGAGGGAAGTGTTCATGGTTGAGGAAGGAGCAAGGGCAAAGGCTCTGGGGGTGGCAGCAGGCCAGATGTGATTGAGCAGAGGCCCAGTGCAAGAGGATGGAAAGAGTGTATAGTCCCCTGGAAGGGCTTAGCTTCAGAGTAAGTTGGGCCACTGGAGGTTTACTAGCAGGGCTGCTGGCTCTGCCCATTGTGAACGATAGACACTATTCATCCTTTGCAGAAGGTGGGACATGACTACAAAATCACCTGACATGCTATCTTCAAATAGATTGCGTAAGCAAGCTTTAAACTCTTCAGATTTTCATATATACTTAAAAATAAATACTATTGATAGTGCATGAAAGATTATGTGGCAGCCACTGTGCTGTGGCCCATCTGTGTCCTAGAATGTGGCACTGAGCAGGACAGCACAGCACAAACATCTGACCTAGCGCCAGAGTCAGGTTATGGTTTGCAAAGTGACACTACCAAAACCCCAGTACCCTCAGGTACAGTGTAAGAATCAGTAGGCAAATATTAATGAAAAGCATAAAAAGCTTCAGATTGCCCAGTGTTTCTCTAGTACATTTTTGGCTCAGAAGCAACAAGAAGTTGAACACCTAAATCTTTTTTTTTTTTTTGTCTTTTTGAGACAGGGTCTCACTATGCAGTTCAGGCTGGCCTTAAGTGAACACCTAAATCTTGGCAGTATTTCTGCTTTAAATTTTATTTATGCCCTCCCAAACTATGACCACCATATCTAATGAAATATACCTATAACAAAATTAGGTAATTCTATTTTAAGCATAACTGTAATTTCTAAGATGATCATCAGAGTCCTAGGCAAGTATTAGTAACCAAAATCTCAAAAGCAGACTACAGGGCCGGGGAGATGGCTCAGTAGAATAAATGCTTGCCTGGCAAGCGCAAGGGCCTGAGTTGAATCCCTGGTTCTGCCAAAAAGAAAAAAAAAAAGCAGACTATAGAGCTGGGAATGACAGTGCATATCTGTAGTCCCAGTGCTCAGGAGGAATCTGAGGAAGGACCACCATGAGCTTGAGTGCTCTCCACTTGAGAAATCCAAGCTGAAACAGCTGCCACTTATACTTACTTAGCAAAGCAAGGATTCCTCCTAGAATGCCCAGGATGGCAGGCACCTGCAGCCCAGCTTCTGCGTAATTTGCCCTCACACAATTGTTGACAGCCCCTTCACAGTCACACACATCGACATCCAAAGTGGTCACTTGGTCTTTGTTCTGGTTATCAATGAGTTTGAGATTGATTTTGTAGTCGCCCACCTCCATGGTCTTCTTTGGCTTCAAGACGATGGACTCTTGGTCTAAGGAAAGCAAAACAAACGATGAGGCCAGGAGAGGAGAAAGCAAAGCTCTTCTTCCACCAGGACTATGAAGAAACTACAGACATTCCAAAGCTCAGAGGTGTGACAAAAGCTGGTGTGAGCCTCGGGCTGCTGGGCACGAAGTCATACAGCGAAGCCCCCAGAAAGGAAAGTGCCCTTCAGTGCATTGCCTCAGATATGAAAGGCGTGAGGATTAAATACCGAAGGGCAGGGGTGGCCTCTGGAGATGAAAGGAAAATTCAGAAGTGCGCTGAACAGGAGGAGAAGCACAACAGGAGGAGCCAAGATTCTGGAATAAAGCTGAAGCCTCACCTGAACTGGTGTATTCAATGGTCCAGTTGACACTTGCCCCGTGGGTGAGCTCTGCCGTGAAGGGAAAGGTGTTGGGGGGCAGATCTGGGTCATTGATCTTTATGGTTTGAGGCTGGGGATCCCTCTGGCAGAAGTGCATGTTTCGGGGTTCTGGGGTGGGGCCATTGTCATTCACGTCCAAGAGGAACAAGAGGAGGGTTCCTGTTCCAGTGGCGATTGGAGAACCTAAAGGAAAACATAGAAGAAATGTCACAATGCAGGACCATGAATGACTTCTCTTTAGCTCCCGGCAGACCAAATCTTGTCCTGGCTCATCAGGGAACCCACCCTGGGCCCCATCTATACCCCAAATTTCTTTGAAATCCTGACAGTAGCTAGCACATGGAGGTAGACAAGAAGGGACACTCAGGAAACCACTATGAATTTTAGTGTGTGAGAGGACAGCGACAACAGCAACCAGCAGAGAACTACTGGAGCCTGTAGATGCTTAGACCCGAATGGCAAAGCAGTCACTTCTTTAACTTTTTTTTAAAATTATGTGGCTTTTAATAAAGATGCTCGCCATTGAACCTAGGGTCTTACAGAGTATATGTCATTTAAAATGAACTTTATACACACATTTTTTCTTTAATGAGCTAACAGATTTTCTGAAGAAACTTCATACCTTAGACCTTCTATGAAAAGGCATGCAAGGGCCAGCGATGTGGCTCTGGGGTACAGCAGTACCTGCCTAGCATGTACAAGGAACTAGGTGTCATCCTCTGTACCAAAAAAGAAAGCAAAAAAAAAAAAAAAAAAAAAAAGGAATTCTGCCTGTAGTCTCAGAACTCAGGAGACTGAAGCAGAAAGATTGCCACAAGTTCAAAGTCAGTCTGGGCTACAGAGAATTCAAGGCTAGTCTGAATTATATAGCAAGACTCTCTCAAAAAATCAAAAGGAATATAAAGTAATTGTACTTCCAAACATCTATTAAAGGAAATACTTGACTGGCTTTGAACTCACTATGTAGCCTAGGGTGGCTTTGAACACCTGGCAATCCTCTTGCCTTAGCCTCCCCAGTGCTGGGATTATAGGCGTGTGCCACCACCCTTGATATCAGGGAAATTCTTGTGTAAAGAGGCATGTACTTGGTACCCACTGAGATATGTGAATGATTACATTTTGCTGTAACCAGACAATATACTTATGAAAAAGAGATGGGTCTGTAATGTGCAATAGTGACTGATATGTCCAATAGGGAGAACCAAACCCAGGGGCTTATATGTGCTTAGGTAAGGGCTCTATCACCTCTGTCATAAAGAGGTATTGTCATCCCCAGCACCCACCCCCAGGCATGGTAGCCCAGTACTGAGGGAAGACAAGGCAGGAGGATCACAAGTTTAAGTTCTACCAGGCAATTTAGGAAGACTGGGTTACAAAATACAAAATAAAAAGGATTGGGGATACAGGTCAGGTGTAGAGCACATAGATTGGATCCATAGTAGTAGGGGAATTGCATTTTAAAAGATTTAACTTTACTTTTACAGTATTAGGAATTAAAGGGCTGGGGAGATGGCTCAGTAAAATAAGCACTTGCCTGGCAAGTGCAAGGGCCTGAGTTCAATCCCTGGTTCCACCAAAATAAAAAAGAAAGGAAGGAAGATACAGTGTTAGGAATTAAACCCATGGCATTGTACATGCTAGGCAAATACTATCACCAAGCTATATCCCATAACTTTAAAACATTATGCATTATGTACTGTGTCAATAAAACCAAACAATTCTACAAAATATAATAAACTAGGTTCCTTTTTAAATTATTCTTATTTTTGTATTTGTAATATGTAATAATTACACTCATCTTGGGGACCTGATACATGTATGCACATGACACAACTTAATTTCTTTTTTTACTTCTCCACTTTCCTTCTATCTCTTGGCCTCCTTCGCATTTGCAAAAGATCTGTCTCCCGTTTCCTATGACCTATGTTTATTTTGCTCTATAACTTATTTATACCTTGAGTTTTTCATGCAGTATTTCATCTTATGCACCTGATTTATGTCACCTAATAAGGTGCACCCGTTTTCCTACAATGACTCGAGTTTATCCTTCATCACAGAGTAGTGCTCCACTGTGTATAAATAGCACATTTCCTCTACCCATTCATCTGTGGATGAACATATTTCTATAGCTATCTGACTGTATTCAAATATACAGAAAGCCTGGAAAGATTCAGCCTTGAGGATGCTGAAAAGGACAGCTCTTGCAGTGCATGTGGCGGAGACTGCTCAGGGTCCACTTGTGCAAATTAATTCATTTAATCCCGTTCACATTATCATTTTATCACACAGAGGAGTGGATGGACATAAAAACCTAAGGTTACACAGATATTCAGCCATGGGTGCGGGATAGAAACCCAGGCTTCTGAGGGAATAAGCACCCAGGGCTCCGGTGTAGAGAGCCACAGGTGAAAAGGAAGGTCGGCTTGACCCAAATGATCTGGGCCCTGAGATGTTGGACACTGAGAATGCCTTGTCTAAGCGATTAAAAAAAAAGACTGAACTCAGTTCTCTGATAAAGAAGGAGGCCGAGCAGCGCAGGCCACACAGGTGTCCCTACCGTTGTCGGTGGCGATGACAAGCACTGTGTACGTGCTGTTCTTCACGTGATCAGTGTCCTCTCTGTCCAGCTCAGCCCGAGTAAAAATGGCACCAGTGTCTGGATTAATCTCCAACCAGTTAGCAGCGTCCCTCCAAATCCGATACCTGCAAAGGCACAAACTCTGGCTTAGGATGGGGACAGCAAGCAGTGTTGACCTGGAGAAGGCTGAGGTTCTTGTTCCTTTATAGAATTACTGCCAGTGTTTTTGTTTGTGGTTTATTTGTTTGGCTGGTTTTTTTGGGGCAGGAGTAGGCATTGAACACTGAACCCAAGGAACCTCACACAGGCTGGGCAAGGGCTATGCCACTGAACAACGCACCCAGTCCTTCTTTAAATTTTTATTTTGTGGCAAGGTTTTCTCATGTTAGCCTCAAATTTGCCACCCTTCTGCCTCAGCCTCCAGATTAAGTGGGATTATAGCCATGCACATTTCTTGATTTTTGTTGAGACGGGGTCTCACAGTCCAGGTTGGCCTCGAGATCCTCGTACCTCAATCTTCCAAGTGCTGGGATTTAGGCATGTGCCACCATGCTTGGCCTAGAATTCTTAGTTTGATATTTGTCAAGCCTCTACAAAAGTTGCCAGAAATAGTATGATCACTGTACATATACTTACCCTTTTTTGCTTTTCGGGGTGGTGTGGACTCAACCTATAGTTTTGTCATGCTAGGAAGCTGTTCTTACTACTGAGCTACATCCCCAGGCATGGGTTTTGCCCATTATTAATGCTTTCCCACACTTACTTTCTCAACCTGTATGTTAACACACACACATGAAGAGAATGACACAGTATTCAGATTGTTCTCCAATAATGTAATAGATCACAACCTGCCACTTGGTTGGCATGTCTCTAGTTTCTGTTAATTTGGAGCCATTCCTTAGGTTTCTTTTCACTTCTGACCCTCGTATTGGGGATTGTGTAAACCAGTTCTTTTATAAATGGTCCTCAGTTGGTGGTTTGTCTGATTGTTCCCTCACAATTAGATCCAGGATATCCTTTTGGGGATGGTGTGGGATATCTTCCTTGGTATGTTATACTAGGAGGCAAATGGTAACAGTATGTTGCTTTTTTGGTAATGTTACCTTTCACCACTTGGATAAGAAAAAACTCACTACTGTAAAGGCACCTTTCCCCCATCCCCTTTTTTAATTAATCTATAATCTAGCAGGAGATAACTTTAGAATATCCTGTTCAGCCACTAACTTTCCCTTTTCTTCCCTTCTCTTTTCTTCCCTTCCTTCCTTGACAGGGTCTTGTTATGTGTTCTAGGCTGATCTCAAATTTTCTATATGGCCCAGACTGGCCTTGATGACCTACTGGCCTCATCCACCTGAGTTCTAGGATAAAGGGTGTGTACCACTATGCCTAACTTCACCCAGTGAATTTAGCCCCTAGGAGTAATTTTCCCCCAAAGCAATGCTTGCCATGACTGTATATACTAGTAATGGCTATACTTTGCAATTCCTATTTATTTGTAAAAGCAGGCTTCACCACACTAGTTCCCCCCAAAGTTACAGTAATTCTCAAAGGTGACAACAGTCCCACCGCTGGCCACTAACATCTGGAGATTTAGGGTGACACTGATGTAGAGACGGGTTGTACTATTAGTATCTAATAATAAAAGGCAGGGAAGGTAAATTTCCTTATCATGTAACAGCAAAAAATAAAATAAAAAACTTTATTTGCTATGGCAGAGTCACAACTGTTACTAAGTCACAACTTATTAGGAATACTAGATAGAAAAAGTTAATCAAGGGAAACAGACAGGAAAATCAGAATACCGCCCACTTGTGTCTATCAGGGTAGTGGGAAGTTTCGGAAAGAGAAGCTAGGAAATGTGAGGAGGAAAGAACTCTGGAGAGTCCTGTGCTCATCCTCACTTCCTTAGAAAGGCAAAGCAGCGAATTGTTCCTGAGATAAAGGGTCTCTATGAATACTATTAAGGAGTGGTCTTCGAACTTGCCTGAAGGGATGCTTTAAACTACTTACTTCACGAAAGTAAGCTCCATTATCAACCCAGCCTGGACACTATCCAACCTAAGGCATATTATTGTCTTTGGCTTTTATCTTTTTTTTTTTTTTTTTTTTTTTTGTAGTTGGTTGTTATGTTTTTAACAACTCTGCCCAGAGATGACATTACAGATGTGCCTTCAAGTCTTAAAAAGACCACCTGTGTGAAAATATATCCCTATTGGTGCACGCAGTAGGCCATACTACAGTCTCAGCGGCTCAAGGGCCGAGGTGCAGAAGGATCACTTGAACCCAGGTGTTGTGATGAGCTGGGGTAACAAACTGAATCCCCCTCTCAAACAACAAACCCTCAAATCACATCCCAACTATACTGCAAGAACTCAAAGAGAGAAATTACATTAAACGTAAAATGGCCAACAATGGAAGGAATGGAAAAGATGTGGGGATACAGAAAGAATATTAAAGAGGGAACAGGGAGAGAGGGAGGGAGAGAAAGAAGGAGGAAGACAGTGGCTGTGGAGGACAAGAGAGGGAAAGTATTTTGCAAAACCCAGTGATGATATAATACAATGACCACGACATGTTGTCACGGGCTCTGTAACAACATTGTGGTCGATGGTAAACAGTATTCATGACAGTGGTTCTGTAAGATTATGCTCCTGCGTGGTGGTACAGCCATCAGAGCTCACAGAACATTCCCATAGTGATAAAATGGGCCAAGAACACATTTCTCAGAATGTATCCTTGTCATTGACACATGACTGTGCTAGAGACCAGATGAATGGATGGATGGACAGACAGAAAGATAATATATACGTAACAATACCCAGTTGCTGCAGGTCAAAGAGCCTACATACTTACGTAATCTTCTGCTCCATAAATGTATCTGGTTCCCGAGCTGTGTACGATGTGATTTCCAAGCCCACCCCAAAGTCTTCTGATACTTCTACTCTTTTTGCAGGGGGCACAAAGATGGGGGCTTCATTGACATCTAGTACATCTACAGTGACAGTGGCTGTGGAGGTCTGAAGAATCACTTCAAAGGGGACTACATTTGTTGCTGTCACATGTAGAATGTATTGCTGCTTGGTCTCAAAATCCAAACCCTAGAGCAGAAAAAATAAGGTTAAAAAATAAAATACAAACCAAGTGAGGCAGTACATGGCTGTAATCCCAGCCTTTGCCATGAGCTCAAGGCCAATCTGGGCTACATAGTGAGTTCAAGTCCAACTTGAACTACACAGCAAAACCACCAAAAAGAAACAAAATATAGAGGACTGGGGGTGTGGTGATAAGGCATGTATGTGTGGATCAACGGTAGAACATTTGCCCAATATAGTGAGTGTGCTGAGTTTAAGCCCTAGCACCATACCAAAAATAAATAATATAAGAAACAGTTCATGTTAATTTAAAGTTATTTTAAAAATCCTTAACTATTGGTTTGGGTTGATAATATACCAGTGGTCTTCAAACATGTCTACTCACTTGTTAAAGAGCTAGAGACAACCTATCTGGGTCCAGGGAGATAGCTCAGTGGAATAAGTACTTGCCTGGCAAGCGCAAGGTCCTTAGTTCAATCCCTAGTATCACTAATGATGACAATAATAATAATAATGGAGGAGGAAGGAGGGAGGGGGGAGGAGGGAGGAAGGAGGAGGAGGAGAAGGAGGAGAAGGAGAAGAAGAAGGAGGAGGAGGAGGAGAAGGAGGAGGAGGAGAAGGAAGAGAAGGAGATGAAGGAGGAGGAGGAGGAGGAAAGGAGAAGAAGGAGGAGGAGAAGGAGAAGGAGGAGGAGAAGGAGAAGGAGGAGGAGAAAGAGAAGGAGAAGAAGAAGAAGAAGAACAAGAACAAGAAATAAATGAAATAGCCCAGCAGCTGGGTATGGTGGTGCACACTTATAATCCCAGCACTCGGGAGGCTGAGGCAGGAGAATTGCTGCAAGTTCAAGGCCAGCCTGGGCTGCACAGTGAGTTCAAGGACAGCCTAAACTGTACGGCAAAACCTTGTCTTAAAAAGACAAAAATAAAAAAGTCAGCGTTGTCCAACAAAGTAGCCAATGAGAGTAAACTGTTTCCCCTCATTTACAAAATAGGAAGAGATTGGGAAGGCAAAATGTTCTAGTTCAATTTGAGTAAAATCCTGCCAACCCCATGAGGTGAGCCCACCACAGTCTGGGAGAGCTGATATTCTTCTACTGCTCCCATGCTGATCTGCCTCTGAGAAGGTGCTGGGGACAAGAGTGTGCGGGTGCTGAGGTATCCTGTCGGGCGTCTTGCCAGGCACATACGAACCTTAGCCGTTTTCAGAATGCCATTGTTGGTTATCGGGTCTGTGGTGACAACGAACTGCTTGTCGGGATCGTTCAGTATGGTGTACACAGCCTGCCAAGCTGGGGTGCTGGGGCCATCATCATCAGTCACTGTGAGCGTTGCGATGACGGCGTTGGCCTCATTCTCAGGCACCTGACCCTCGTACTGCAGAGCAAAGGGGAAGACGGGTCACTGAGGACACCCTAACACCGAGAGCAGAAGCAGGGCTCAGAGCTAAGGAAATCCAGTGTGGGCCCAATCCTAGAGTAGATATAGCAAGGAGAGCGCAGGCAATGGGCCTGAGATGGGACCAAAGTCCGCACAGTAGGAGTAGGACTGCATTTGCGGTCAGTGGAGCTCTGGTACTTATGCATCTCCTCCACAAGTACCCGAAGCAGCTTTTCAAGGCCGTCCATGACTACCCTAACTGCTCAACACATGTGGCCCGGTTTCTAACCATGATTCTTACTCAACTACACTAAGGTTTAATTATTATTTTCCCCAGCTCTCATCCATTCTTTATCAATAATCTTCATAAAAATAAACCTGGTCATTATAACCTTCTGCTTCAAACTCTTTGATAATGTCTCTTTTGCACATAGGACAAATTCTAAAATTCTTACCTCAGCCTAGAAGGTCCTGCAGGACCTGGCCTTATTTGGTTCACTATACCTTACTACAGACTTTTTTTCAGTTCTGTGCTTGGAGCTACTTCTTCGTTCAGGGTCACATGTTGCTGAGAATATACTTCAGCCTTCCCTCTGTTCCATCTGTGCCTGACCATAACATTCATTAGCTAGTCTGAGGAAGAGCTTTCACAGAGTTCACTCATGAGCAGTTGTAAAACTCAGTTCATAAGGGCTAGGGATATAGCTCAGCAGCTTAAGCACCTGCTTGGCAAGCACAAGGTCCTGAGTTCAATCCCTGGTACCACAAACAAACAAAAATCCACTTGGTTCATAAACAACAAAGGACCCTGCTTTGGAAACCTTGTAGAGCACTGTAGAATTACCATGGTTGGGTTGAAGATAGGTGGATTATCGTTGACATCAGTCACTGTGATCACAGCTTTTGCTGTTGTGCTTAAGCCATCACCTTGAAGATCAGCAGCCTGAACTTCCAGGGTATAAGTAGGGTAACTCTGTAGATAGATCAAACACACTTGAGTCAGGACCAGTGCCAGCAGCTGACTCAAGCTCAGCCCAGCACCTACAGAACCAGAATATTTGACTACCTCTCTAGGCATCTAGAGCATCTTTCATCAGATATTTAGATGCAAAGCTCAAACCACCAAGCTAACTGACCACTGGTCTTGGCACAGTTCTACACTGTCTATGGGACTTCACAAAATAGCATTTGCCTTTAGCTCCCACTGAATCCTCATGACCTCTGTATCCTGACCTCTCGGTCCAGCCCAGTGGTGACCACACTGATGACCCCTGTGATCCGGTGGATGATAAACATTTGACTGTGAGGCAATGTAGGCTCTTGGCTGAGGATAGTGTAAGCAATCTCAGCGTTGTAGGTGTTAGGGTCATCTGCGTCAGTGGCTGACACCTGCATCACAGAAGTTCCTGGAAGCATCAGAGAACAGGAAGTTCATTAAATGGTTATACTTTGGAAACCATTTACTATTACCCAGCCTGAGTGGTAAAGGAAGGGCCCAGATCTTTGTCAGATTGTCAGATCTTTGTCAATATGACAATCAATCTACAATCTGACAATCCAGTTTGTAGAATTCTCATCAAATTGCCAGTGGAGGAGAAAAGCATTCTACCATGAACTGTGTTCAGAGAACTCAAACATACATTTTTAGATGAGGGTTGGAGCAGAGGAGAGCTGTGACTAAATCACCTCTAACTAAAACATCTTGCCATGTCTCTTACACCGAGTTAAATAATGTATAAAATAGGGAAAAATCCAGGATTCTCCACAAACGACTTCCCAGCCTTAACTTGGGTAGGAAGAATAGTTGTTAAAAACATTGCCTTCAGAGACTGCGGAGATAGCTTAGTAGAATAAGTGCTTGCCTGGAAAGCATAGAGTCCTGAGTTTAATCCCCGGTTCCGCCAAAAAGAAAAGAAAAGATCTTTAGGGGCTGCGGAGATAGCTCAGTAGAATAAGCACTTGCCTGGCAAGCACAAGGGCCTGAGTTCAACCCCTGATTCCGCCAAAAAAAAAAAGAAAGAAAGAAAGAAAAACATTGCCTTCAAGGTGAGGAAAAAAAAATAACTTCTAACAAAAAACTAGTACTCAGAACTTCTAGTAAGCAGGAGCTGGGCACAGTGACACCCAAGCATAATCTATGTATACATAGACAACACAGAGTGGCTTCTAACAAAATGGTATCCATACAAAGCGCCAAACTCAGTGACCTGAGCTCTCGACTCCAACCCAAACACACCGCAGGTTCAAAGAATCCAAGTGTCTTTCTAGGTATCAGGCCCTTGTGACTGGACATACCTGGAAGAGCACCTTCCATGACAGATCCCTCAAACACCTCCTTGATGAACTGAGGCCTGTTGTCATTCTGATCTGTCACTGTGATCACGATCTCCATGGGATCCTCCACTGCAATCCCGTTCGATGACACAGCATGAGATAAGAGCTGCAAGAGTGAAGTGAGGGTGACTTGGGCCCCCGTGAGGAAGAAGAGGTGTGGTGAGGGGGTCCTACCAGAGCAGTGGGCGCTATCTAGCCTCTACTCTTTCCTCCTGTGAGACCCCAGTGCTGCGACTTCAGTGAGACTATGATGAGTTATGATCCATAGCCTGGAAAGAACACCCACTGGGTCAGACATGCCATTTCCCATATAGAAGACTGGGTTATCAGGACTAGAGACCAATATAGATGCCTAAAAATAGTGTTTTACTCAGGCTGATGTTTGCCCTGGCCACTCCAGCCAAGTGCTTCATTCAGATTTGAATGCACTTGGCACCAATATATTGCCTTTCTCTTCCTTAAGCTCATGTTTTTACCTAGTGCCAGCAATGGTTCTGGTTCCCTAGTACTATCATCCTCTTAAAGAACTTCCAGGGCTGGCAAGATAGCTCAGTGGTCTAGAGCACCTCTCAGGGACCGCGGTTCGAGCCCCAGCACCACATGCCATGCCAGCCCCTCCCCCCAGGGCTGGCTGAGCTCACCCCCCACCCCCGCAAACAAAGAATCCATGATGTGTAGCGAGACCCTGTAATAAATAAAGGAATTTAAAAAATAAATAAAGAACTTCCAGCTCCCAGAACACAGGTGACACATGAAGACTTACCACTTTTCTGGAGACAGGGTTTCACTATGCAGCACAGACTGGCCTTAAACTCACTTTGTTGTCCAGGATGGCCTCACACTCAGTGATCCTCCTGCCTCAGCCTCCTGAGTGCTGGGATGATAGGTGTGCAGCCACCCCACTCAGCCTTTATCATTTTTAATCAGGAAAAAATGCCCAATTTTCCCAGGTTCTATCATTTCACCTTATCAAAAGGCCAGGAGATGTCAAGTAAAAAATACAACCATGGCTTCTGCTCTGGGAATCCAATGGACTGGCCAGAAAACTTCTGGACAGATATTACACTATGGTCAGCAAGCTTCCCAGATACTCACAGTGTAGTTGGCAATGTTTTCTCTATCCAGAGGCTCTGTCACCATCAGCCATCCTGTTTCTCTTTCAATAATAAACACACCAACAGGGGGTGTGTCAGCTCCTTGGCCAGTGATGCTATAGAAAACCTTAGTTTCTTTGTCCCTGTTGGATTTGATCTGAAGAAAAAGCAGAGAGAAAGAACACTGGCAAAATTCTGATGTTGTGTCATTTTCTTTTCTGCTTCTTGTGCCCTCTCTGCCTAATTCCCCACGGAGAAATAGAAAACTTTTTTTTTGGTGGAACCAGGGATTGAACTCAGGCCCTGTGCTTGCTAGGGAAGTGCTTATTCCACTGAGCCTTCTCCCCAGCCCCAAAATAGAAAACTTGCTTCTCTACCTGAACCAGCTTTTTAGGAAATGGGCCTTTTTCATTTTCTGAGCAGCTGATGGGTGGGATAACCCAGTCTCTCTTCTGTCTTCTGAGACCATGGTGGAAGTCAGGAAATTTGATCACTTCTAGCTGAGGTCCAGGGGAATTGTCCTGAAAAGGAAGGAGATGAGGAACAATGAGCGAACTCAAGAGATAACACAGGTCTAAGAATCCAACTTATGTAGTCAGCATCTCAAACCTTCTAAGGGCAGTTAGGGTTTCAACAACACAAGCTTTTCTCAACAACAAATTATCTATGTCCTCCAAAATGAACAGCCAAGACAGAAAACAATGTACCTCTTTGCCAGAGAGGAAGTTGAATGTCCCCCAGGGCAGTACCACTGAAAAGAGCTTAAACACACCCTTAGTCCTAGTGCCCGTGATCCTAGCACTACACCATGAATCAATCCTAGAGTCACACACTCTTGATCAAGCCACCTCTGGAAAAGTGCCACTTATAACAACATGAGGCTATGGGGCGACATCCAGACACAAGCCATAACACTCATAATATCCTATTTAGAAGGATTCCATTTGTCTAACAGAAACTTTGGGTCAGAATAATAACAAAAAAAAAAAAAAAAAAAAAAAAAAAAAAAAAAAAAAAAAAAAAAAAAAAAAAAAAAAAAAAACACCTTCGGAAACTTGAATGGTTTTTAGCATAAAGATAACTTTATACTCACTCAGGGAAAATAACAGTTGAAGGTGGAACAAAAATATCCTTCAAATTATTATATAAGTGTGCTAGAATGATTAATGGTAACAGTAACATTTCTACAGAAAATTTCCATCTCCCTCATACCACATAAGAATACTCATTCTTAGTCACTGATCACTGCTTGCCAAGTTTCACTGAAGACACAGAAGAAAGGTATGAAACGTGCCCAGGTATCACCTAGAACCCTTTCCCAGTGCTGAATCCTGGCCACATGTGCATACACCCCACACATGTTCAGACGCACACACCTACGTACCCATCTTGGCCCTCCCCATCCTCCTGCAGACAGCCAACCCAGGTCAAAGGCTGTGTGGGTGGGCTGCATGGCTTTGAATCTGCCCAGTGGCATCTCCTTATTTAGCACAGAGCAATTCTCTCCACCACAATGTCCTTGTGTCTAAAATGGGGGCTATGCATTAGTACTTCAGTAGAGTACTCTTAGGATCACATGAGTTACTGACATTGGGTGTAAAGTACAGCCACAGTAAGCAAACAGGCCTTGGTGAATGAATCCAAATCCACTTGCTATATTGACAGAGAAAGCAAAGATCATACTTTGCTGATAGAAGGGTGACAAAATATTTTTTAGGACTACATTTTTCTAAGAAGCTATACGTGTACTTAAGTGTGGCCAGGAGGGAAGATTATGATGAATGTGATATAAGTGGGACTGTTGCTTCCACAAAGGTTGTTATACAGATTCAATGAAATCCCACTCAAAATATCATTAGTATCCCTCACAGATCTATAGACAACATTCCTAACATTCATCTAGAACCAGAAGAGACCTACAGTAGCAAGAGCTATCCTGAGCAACAAAGGAAATGCAGGAGGCATCACAATCCCTGATTTGAAATTATACTTCAAAGAAACTATGATAAAATCAGCATGATACTGGCCAAAAAATGGACCTGAGGGAGATCAAGGAAACAGATTAGAAGATACAGACATAACTACAAACACACTCAGACACCTTATTTTTAACAAAGGGGCCAAACAGCTACATTGAAAGAAAAACAGCCTCTTTAATAGATGGTGCTGGAAAAACTGTCTCTCCACAGGCTGAAGACTAAAACTATACCCATATCTATCACCATGCACTAAAGCAAAATAAAGAACTAAATATTAAAACAGAAACACTAAATCTATTGGAAAAGAAAGTAGGTAGAAATCTTGAAAACATACAGGTAGGCAGAGTTCATGAACAAAAACCAAACTACACATGAAATACTTCATGTAATCAACAACTGGGATCTCATTTTATTGAAAAATCTTTGCACATCAAAACAAATCTCTAACAGTAAAAACAAAATCCAGGAACTAGAAAAAATTTTAGCCAAGTGTTCCTCAAAGATTTCTATCTAGAGCATATGAACAATTTCTTTCTTTTTTTTTTTTTTAAAGCAGGGGCCAGTGAGATAGCTGGGACCAGGGAGATAGACTGCTTAGTAGAATAAGCATTTGCCTGGCAAGCGCAAGGCCTGAGTTCAATTCCCAATTTCATAAATAAATAAATAAGTAGGCCTCTGAAATGCAAAGATCCAATTAAAAAAAAAAAAGGGCATCTGGGATGAATACAAACTTCTCAAAGAAATATAAATGGAAAATAAAAACACGGAAAAATGTTCAACATCATTAGTCATTCAAGAAATGCAAATTAAAACAACATTAAGATTCTATCTCATCCCAGAAAGAATGGCTATCATTAAGAAGTCAACCAAAGGGCCAGGAGATAGCTCAGTAGAATAAATGCTTGCCTGGCAAGTGCAAGAGCCTGAGTTCAAACCCTGGTTGCACCAAAAAAATTTTTAAAAAGGTAAAAAAGAAGTCAACCAATAACAAATGCTGGCAGGGGGCCAGAGAGCTCAACAGACTAAAACACCTCCTTAGGCAGAGCACAGGGGATGGGGCTTGATCCCCAAGCGAAGTGCCAGCCCCACCCCCAAGGCACACTGAGATGGTGAATGAGACTGGGCATGGTAGCGCATATCTGTAATCCCGGAGTTTGGGAGGTTGAAAACAGGAGTATCATTATAAGTCCAATCTGTGTAGTGAGACCCTGTACTAAAATGCAAAAAAAAAAAGCTGGAAGAGCTGTGGGGGAAAACAAAAAACCCTTCTCCATTGTTGGGGGGAGTGCAGACTGAGGCAAACACTGTGGAAAGTAGTGTGGAGATTCCTCACGAAATATCGGTCCCTTAAAACCCAGCTGTTCCCTTCTTGGGTATTTTTCCAGAAGAACTAAAAACATCAAGCCACAGAGATATATGTACACCTATGTTTACAGCAGCACAATTTGTCCTAGCTAAATCTTAGAAATAACCCAAATGTCCATCAATTGAGGAATGGACAAAAAAGATGTGGTATATTTTTATAATGGTGTATTACTAGCTATAAAGATAAACTTGAGGCTTTTACAGGTAAATGGATGCAGCTATAGACCAAATTCATAAGTGAAATAAATCAGACCTGCATGTGTAAACATTGCATTGTCTCCCTAGTGTAAGAACATGGAATACTAAATAAAATATGAAAGGTATTAAAGATATTGTGAAAGGGAAAGAAGAACTGGGACGAAGGAAAGGAGAAAAGAGAGAAGGGGGGAATATATATATCTCAGGAGGTCAATGGGAAGCCAATTTAATCCCAGACAGTGGCCATGCCTTTTCCCACTGTGCTATAAATACCAGTTCTGACACTCAACAAACATCCCTAGGGCCAGGGATATGGCTCAGGGGTACAGCACCTGCCTGGTCCCCAGTTCAATTCCTGATACAAAAAAAAAAAAAAAAAGAAAGAAAGAAAAAGAAAAACAAAAACAAAAAACAGATCACCAATCCCAAAAAGAGATAGTTCAGTTAGACCAACAGTCCTCTCCTAGGGATGATCTTGCAACTTGCCTAGGCAGCACCATCAGTATCTGGAGGTATTTTTGGTTGTCGCAACCCTAGAAGTGTTCCTGGTGTCCACTGAAAGCCAGGGATGCTGTTCGATGACCTATCAATAGTACACAGCATAGCCTCCACCCAAAACGCTCATGGCAGAGTAACCTGGATTAGCTACAGCCTAAAACAATGGTGAGCAAGCTACCTGGTCACGGTCCTGGCGGCGGTGGCTGTGGTGCTGATGACGGAGCCCCTCTGCCTTCAGCGTAACTTTGGTGGAAAACTTTCTGAGGGCGGCATCCCAGGCATGGACAGAAAAACTGGTCTCTGGTTTATGAAGCTGTAGAGGCCGTCTCACCGTAACTACCCCCTCTGTACCCACTTTGAATCGGGAGTCGGTGGAATAGTAGGCTGTTCTTGGTCGACCTGTACATCCTTCAAAACTCACTGCAAGGCAGAAAACAAAGTGATTAGGAGCAGATTTAAGACAAGAGCATTCTCCAAAAAGCAAACTTAATATATCCACAAAACTTCAACTCAAGCACAAGTAAAACAAATCATACTCTGGTGACACAACAAAGCTATCCCTGGAATCTACATTATTAACATTCTTTATAATTATTTTGATTTTTTAAAATCTAGTTGTTCAATGAAAATGATGTCTAGAAAGTTAATTTTAATAGAAACAGAAAAGGGACCCCTGCTTCAGACTGCTTTGGCTAATGTGAAAATAGAACACAAAATAGTCAAGACAGGGTACAGACACCCACTGTGTCCAAAAGACAAAGGCTGAGGTACAACAAGATGCTATAGTCCACATTCAAATAAACTATATGCACATAAGCAATCAGTGGCAGAACCAAGAAAAATACAGCATATGGGGGCTGAGGAGATAGCTCAGTAGAATAGCGCTTGCCTGGCAAGTGCAGAGTCCTGAGTTCGATCCCTGGTCCCACAAAAAATAAAAAAATAAAATAAAAAGACACCATAGCATACCTCAATCACTTTACCAGTCAAGTAATAAAAAAGACAAAAATAGGGGCCAGGGAGATGGCTCAATAGAATAAGTGCTTGCCTGGGAAGCGCAAGGGCCTGAGTTCAATCCCCAGTTCTGCCAAAAAAAAACAAAAAAAAACAAAAATAGAACAAAGTGCCTTTCAAGCAGAGTGAACAGTTCATTCTAGGAAAACTCTGAAGTTAGCCTTGTTTCTTTCCTTTAAAATAATTGCCACGATAGTGTCTGTCTCAAAAATAAAATAACTACTACTGGTTCATCAAATAGAATTTCTATTGTTTCGAACTGTTATTTTATAAAAAATTCCTGTTATCCTGCTGTTATCCTTATTTTACAAGGCTAGATTCCTCTGGAGAGGCTCGTGTTTCTCCTCCCCAAGCCCCTGAGCTGCTCAACTCCCAGACTGCAGTTTTCGTTTCTTCCACCAGAGGCCACCCTTACAAACATATCTGAAAGCAGAAGTCCTGGGTAGTACAGTACTTGATTTAGAGAAGGCCCCGCGTGCGTATCATGATCATTCGCATTATTAAAATGAAACCAAGAATCAGAAAGGTTAAGACATTACCTGGCATTCCATAATGAATAAACATATCTGTGACTGACCCTTGATGGATACCGGAATTTTAGGAAATCACCCTAAAATATTCGACTAAATAGTTGTGAGCCAGTCTATCTGAACTGTGCTTCCTTACATATTGCCAACTATAAACTCATGTGGGAGAAAGCTGACATCCTTGTACCAGCACAAAAAGACAGCCATTGTCATCGGTGACTGGGAATTGATGCAGCGTGGATCTGTATAAACTTGTTAAAATATCCCTCCTGCTCCACCAGCTTTATACCCCTCCATTATCTCCCAGAGACTCCCCTGGAATTAACTACCCCAGCCCAGGACCCCCTGTCTTGCTTCTCCACAAAACGCACTGTTGTCTAGAAATACAGACGCTTTCAGCTTTAGACATTTCCTTAGGTCGTCCCTCTCTCGCGAGGGTGCCCACTTACATGCAAGAATGAAGTGCACATGCTTTCCTCCTGCTAAGCTGTCTTATGTTAGGATCCAAGTTAAGAACCAGGATTTGGGTTAGGGATGTGGCTTAGCTGTAAAGTGCTTGTTTAACATGCTTACGTTGCCCATACAAAAACAAATGTTAGCCGGGAACAGGTATCACTTCACAGCTGGGGCAAGATCGTGATTTCAAGGCTAGCCTGAACTACATAATGAGATTTTTGTCTTCAAGAAAGAACATGAGGAGAAATGATCTGAAGATTCTCCTGTGTCCACATGAGCTGCTGCTCGCTTACACTGTTGGTTTTTCCTTTGTCTGGAGAAACCCTATTTATTTATTTATTTATTTATTTATTTAGTCTTTTTGAGACAGGGTCTCACTACGCAGTTCAGGCTGGCCTTAAGCTCACTCTGTAGCTCAGGCTGGTCTCAAACTCACAACAATCCTCCTGCCCCAGCCTCCCGACTGCTGGGATTACAGGCACCACTACGCCCGGCTTGAAACCCTATTTATTATTAAGCTTTGAGTGTTGTGTGTTCTGTTGTCATTGTTGTGTTTCTTTCCTTCTCCCTTTCACATTCTGAGGATGGAGCCCAGGGTCTCCTGTGTACTCAGCAAGCACACGATCCCTGAGCTACACTCCCAGCCTCAGGCCTAGGCTATATGGGGTTTTTGTTTTCAGTCAGGATCTCCCAGCTAGTCTAAGCTGAACTGGACTTGAGCTCGCTGTGATCCTCCTGCCTCACCTATCCATGGCCTCAGCTTCCTGAGTGCTGGGATTATAGGGATGTACCCAGTGACCCTGAGCCAGTCTTAAAGGAGGATTCTTCCCCAAAGCTAGGACCCCAAGGATGGTAGGATTCTGAGGCAACCCCCATTCAATAGCTGTTGAGTCACTCTGAGTGACCACACTCAGACTTAATTCACAGGAAGGGGACAGGTATTTCACATAATTCCTAGTCTGGCCTTCTCCGTCCAGTCCATAAGAAACACCATCACCTTCTCTCCACCCTGCCCTGACCCTTTGGGCTAGGTCTGCAGCTCACTTCCCAAACTTGAATTCGGTGAGTAGGGGAAGCTATAGTAAATGATGAAAAGAAGAAAAAAAAAAAAAAAAAAAAAAAAAAAGGCTGGTTTTAGTCTCCCACTGGATTATAAGCCCAGGTTCTTTTTGCTAGGTGTCCTTAAGCAAAGCTTAAGCTCTTTATGGGCCTCGGTTTGTTCTACTATAGCATGCATGAAACCACTACTAGTAAGCCTATGTCTGTCTTCAGGGTTTGCTGAAAATCAACCAACACAGCCAGAGTGATCACATTGTATAAGGTGCAGAGCAGTGTGAGGGCAGGAGGTGACTGTTATTTTTATGCTTTTCCATAGACCCAGACAGAAAAATGATGATTTGCTAACTGAATACATGAGCAGTAAAGTAAAAATGGAAATAAGTCCTTAAAGGATAAACTGATACCACCCTTCCAATCTAAAACAGGAGTTTCCTTTCAAATTAGCAAGAACAAGATGTTTCCCCAATATCCCTAACCCTGTCCCCAAGCATAAGTAGTAGGGGTCTGGGCTGTGTTTGGCAGCTATCATGATAGCAGGGACCAAGGGCTTCCTGGATTTCCACCCCCACCCCTGCCACCCCCAACCAAACTCTGGGCAGTGAAAGTTAAGACAAGCATGATTAAACTTGTCAAGGGTGGTGGCTGAAAAACAGAAAATGGATTTGCAAAGCACTTAACCTGCTTGGGGCATCTTTTCTTAATGGTGGTTAAACCTCACGCAGTCTCAGAGAAGTGACACAGTAAAGTGTGACAGACAGCTCTACCCTGAATTTCCAGGTGCTTATTAAGATTCATTAGCTTTCTGTAAAACCAGATTCCCTAGGCTGATAAAGTCACAAATTACAGCAACGTCTGAGGGGCTCTGTGACTCCAGCAAGGTTCTGGGAAGCTTCTCCAACCCGGCCAGTCACTGGCTTTCAGCCACTGGCTCAGGGGCGGGCAGCAAACAGCAGCAAGCTGGCTCAAGGGGACACTAGCATTGACCCCAGATGCCAGCATGCGGGGGTTGGGCAGATTTGAACATTTCCATCATAAGAAGTTAATAATAATTTTTTTTAAAAAGCCAGTAAGTGACCAAGAATTCTTTAATCCAGCATGAACATCTTTCCTCAACTTGTTATTTCATCACTTGGATCTAGAAACCAAATCCCAGTAATAAGAGCCAGGAACCCACTGGCCATTTCTTACTGGGAAAATATTTTCATCACAACACTACCACCGTCATCACTACCACCACGACCACCACCACCACCCTCCCCTGCAAAATGACAGCTTCAGTCAACTAACAGTTTCAGTTACCCTTTGTCAACAATTTTACTAATATTTATTCATTTATTTATTGCAGTGCTGGGCCTTGAGGCATCAGCAGCAGTGCTTTCTTTTCTTGAAGTTTTACACTGATATGTGCAGGGGCTGAGCTGGCTCATGCCACAGTTAGGGCTCCAGTAATAATGAAAAGGAGAATTTATTAAGAAAAACCAAAACGAGCTACAAGAAAGCCCAGAAAGTGTGGAATTCTACACACCAGGAAGACAGCAGTAATTGGAACACAGATGGGAAAAGAATGAGAGAAGTGGAGTTGGTGGGAAGGAGGCCTTTCTTTTTTTTTTTTTTAAGCTAACATATTCTCCTCTATCTTTGTATTGTTACCAGCCCCAAATAGAATGAATTTTAAATGACAAAAGTCATCTGTAAGTGTTGGCAACCCACAATCACTCTTGCATGGTGTTATTCACCCTATAGTGCCCTGTTTTCTAGCCTTCTGTGTAGAAATAGAAGCTTTAAACAGAAAACCCTGGAAGAAATGAATGAAGCTCATATATAAACGAAGCCCAGGTTTATGAAATGTTTTGGTCCTGGGGAGGGCAGGTTTTGAGCGCTCAGCTACATTCCTTGTCTGGGATTGCCATCATGCCATGGAACAGTCCCACATGAAGGATCCAATTTCTTCACCCACCCCCGTGTGGCCTGTAACTGGAATGTGAGTGGGTAGAAATAAGCCTCTCTCAAAAGCCTCCACAGATTTCCAGAGGATGCTGGGGTTTCAGAAGGATGGAATTGCCCGCTATCAAAGGCAGCTAACCATAGTTGAACAACGCAGTAACCAGTCTCTCAGAAACAACTACTTGAAAGCACAGTTTTGCCCACACCAGACACAAAGGGCCACATTACAGATGATCTCCTTCTCATACAATGCATTCCCCCGGCTCATAGCAAGGCCTCAGTGTTTAGCCTGACTTCAGGAATTGTTTGAACTTGGATGCCTATCTCAAGCATATACAAGATCAGAGAGCCTTCTTCTGAGGCTTTTGGGGGCCATGCTGTTACTGTGCACCTTAAAACTAAGGGCTTCAAGCCGGGCGTGGTGGCGCAGGCCTGTAATCCCAGCACTGGGGAGGCTGAGGCAGGAGGATTGTTGTGAGTTCGAGACCAGCCTGAGCTACAAAGTGAGCTTAAGGCCAGCCTGAACTGCATAGTGAGACCCTGTCTCAAAAAGACAAAAAAAAAAAAAAAAACTAAGGGCTTCATTTTCTAACTAAAATACTAAAGCTGAATGACAAGATGTTTCAACTTGATGGATGAAAGTATACTTAGGGAGATGGCCTGTTAGCCCAGAAGGATTTTTCTCTCTGTAGGTCCAAAACATTATTTCTCTTTTTTTTTTCTTTAATGTATTTGGTTGTTGCAGGTTCTTACTACACACCTTGGACTCATGGTGATCCTCTTGCTCCCCAGCCCTGGGATTACAGGAGCGCACGACTACACCTGGACTCTGGCTGGCTCAGCCGGCTCTGGGGGCAGGGCAGCATGTGGTGCTGGGGATGGAACCTTGGTCCCTGCGCTTGCCTAAGCTTGTCTAAGCAGGTGCTTTAGTCTGCTGAGCTATCCTGTTGGCCCCAAAACACTATTTCTAATACCAACCACAAAACCATGAGTCTCCACAGGTGCAATACTCTGCAAAATTGCCCTCTAGGTTGACCATGTTTTAGTTGGCACCAAATAATTTTTTTTTCTTCTTTTGGCAGAACCAGGGATTGAACTTAGGCCCTTGTGCTTGCCAGGGAAGTGCTTATTCCACTGAGCCATCTCCTTGGTACCAAGTAATGCAGGTGTGTCTTCTTTTGATTCTGTCCACAAAATTAGTAAACTTTCCAGGTATGTGAAGAATCCAAGTTCAGCAGAAAGTGTAATTTTATGTTAAAAAAAAATAAGAGAAAAACGGACAACTAAGCCTCTAGTTTGTCATATCTGGGTCAAATCGAAGAGGACACTCAAATTACCCTGGAAAGATTGAACATCTCAACTCTAACAGCTATGTGTCCACCTGTTACTGAGAGGTATGGATTTAGCATTCCCTGTTTATGAGTGTATAAGGAGCTGGAATATAATGTGGTTTAGTGGTAGAGCACTTGACTAACATGCGTGGAACTCTGGGTTCAATCTTCACCACTACCATCATCAATCAATCAATCAATCAATCAATTAATCAGATAACTCAGGTTCAGAGGAGTGAAAGGACGTGGCCAAAGACTTGTTCACACAGCTATGAACAGCAGACACTGTGGTCTAACACCAGTGAACTTGTCAGGACTTAACCAACAGGTAATCTGTCTCTTAGCACTGAGAAGTCTAAGATGAAATGTCATTTGCAAGACTTTGCTAGTTGAATGGATAATGGGAGGTTAATTCACACACAACAAATAGTTGGGAGACAAGTAGAATTACAATAGCAAAATATTATTATGATATACGCTCACTGTCTCTCCCCTTGGACAGATACTACGCCTTGGAAATCCAGTCCTAGACCTCAGGATAACATAACAATATTCAGACAGCCCCACAAAGGAAGAAGTGTAAACTGGAGACTTGAGAATGTTCCCCATTATGTGACCGCTTCACATAAACTGAAATAAGCTTGAGTCCCTCTCATCAGCCAGCTTGTCTGCCAAACATCGTTTCTAAGGAAGATAAATGTGACTCAGAAGGTCACACTGCACAAGAAAGGCTCCCAGACACAGGTCCCCTATGTCTGTGCCCCACGCTCCTATAAGCAGCTGGATCATCACGTACCCCGTGTTCACAGACAAATCCCATGGGATCCCGAGGTCAGAAAGTCCATCTATTTGCATGAAGCTTAATCACATTCTTTCTTTCTCCCAGCCTTCCCCAAGTGTATTTTTCCCAGAACAAAGTCACTAATTTCTACCCTGAAATCAGATGTCCACTGTGAACACTGCCTGGGTAGGAAGCAAAGAAGCAACTCACACGCTATGGAGATCAGCATGCAGGGTAGAGGGAATCCAGTGAGGTTACGGATTAAGAAAAGACCTAGCTGGGGCCCATTTACCCTTTACTTCCAAAGGGAACTAAACAGGGTAAAGGGGTGATCCAGCACCCTAGACTTTGCCCCTCTGCTGAGAGGTTACCAATGCAATGCGGTCACTGTGGCAGTGTCTTTTGCTTCTCAGTCATGTTTCCACTTGGGATAAGGTTATTTCCTAGCTGGGCGTGGTGGCGCAGGCCTGTAATCCCAGCACCTGGGGAGGCTGAGGCAGGAGGACTGTTGTGAGTTTGAAACCAGCCTGAGCTACAAAGTGAGCTTAAGGCCAGCCTGAACTGAACTGCATAGTGAAACCCTGTCTCAAAAAAACAAAACAAAAAAAACAAGTTATTTCCTTCTCTGCAGCAAATTAGCCTGGTAAAAAATGTCATTAAATGTCACATCTGAAGTTGGTTAACGGCCAGTGCAAAAATGTTAATATTTTACACTTGTGTGAACACAGTCAAACTGAACTGGGTTCAATTTTCTGTGGCAGGGGCTGTGGAGCAATGGTAAACTGTTAGGGCTGACCAAATAGCTCAGCAGATTGAAGCAAACAGGTGCAGGGGCTGGGAGTTCAATCCTCTGGCCTGTGGGGCCAGCCCTGACCCCTGGGGCGTGCTGAGACAGCAACTGAGACTGGGTGAGGTGACATACCTGTAATCCAGCTCTTTGGAAGCTGTATACAGGTAAATCAATATGAATCTGATCTAGTAGTGAGACCCTGAGCACTCTGCACCCTGTAGACCCTTCCCTAAAAATACAAAAAAAAAAAAAAAAGTAAAGTGTTCAGCATGTAAGAGACACTGAATTTGATCCCCAACACATTAAAAAATAATAATTAAAAAATAAAGTGCTGGGATGTAGCTCAGTGATAGGAGTGTCTAGCATAGGTGAAGTCCTAGGTTTGTCTATAGCACTACAAAAGGAAAGAAAAAAAAAAAAAAAAGGCCAGGGAGATAGCTCAGTAGAATAAGAGCTTGCCTGGCAAGTGCAAGGGCCTGAGTTCAATTCCCGGTTCTGCAAAAATAGAAGAAAAGAAAACAACTTCTCCTGAGCATCAGTTTTCCTATCAGTAAAAGGGAGACATCACCACTTCTTCAATGGATTGCTTCAAGGATTCTTTCTTGGGCAAGTATTTACCAGGCTCTTACTCTGTGCCTCATTCTAAGGCCAGGGAAATGGAGTGGTGATCAAAACAAGATCTGCATTCCAACAAAGAGAAAAATGTCAGGAATGGGGGAATGCAGTAATTATAAGCAAGTAAAGGAGTTTCAAGGGCTTTATGAAGCCCAGGGCAGAGGGGACAATTTAGTAAAACCTGTCTGAGGAAAGCATCAACACGGGGCCCCAGGAGAGATCGTCCCAGCTTTTGGCTGGGAGATTTCCAAGCCTGCTGCACGCCCACTGCAGGCCAGACCCTGGTACTGAAGAGCCAGCTGTGAACACAATGGACAATAAGATACCCCAGTGGCAGCATGTGGGCATGGCCCTGGGCCCAGAGTTAGCCCCTGCCCCTCCAGTCCAGAAGGGCCAGAGGACTCTCCATCCCACTTGTCTTTCTTGACAATAAGCCAAACAAACAAGTATTAAATAATTTTCTTTTCCAGGCCTCTCTTGGACGGTACAGAAAAGGCCAGCACCCAGTGGTATATTCCTGCCTAGGTGGGGCTCTGGTGATTTGGCTGGAGAAGCTGGAGCTGCTCAGCTCAAGTCAAGACCTGGTGCTGAGATCCATTTTCCAAGACGGGTGGGTGCTAAGTGGCAGAGGATCCCTTCACAGCCTGTTTATAAGAAAGAGGAGGTGGGAGGAGAGATGCGCTAAGAAGGAGCTGGCAGCCATGCTTGGAGCCTCCTTCAAGGTGGAGGAGGAGGGTGACTTGGTCCCTAAGCGCCAGGAGAAAGAAACTTGTTCGGTTTTGTCAGAAAAAAAAAAGACTAGAGAGGCCCTCTGGCTTTCATACTAAATTGAAGGAGCTTTATTGTCTAGCTTCAGGCTATAGGCTGAATACTCAAACACTCCACCCTGCCTACCGAAATACAGACGTGTTAACTGATCATTCCTAGGGCTGCCACCCAGGGAACATTCCTGTGGCTGGCTTGGGCAACTGCAGGATTGTTTGCTTATTGATTAGAAAGAATAAAGACTCCCTTTCACTGCAAGTACTTGCCCACTTTTCCTTTCGGTTGGGTCCCCCAAGGCAAGGGAGGGTCCCATGTTCTGAATTCCAAGTAGTTGAATCTACCCACCCCCAACCCCACCTGTGTTGACCTCTCATAGGAGGTGGGCAATTGGTGATTGAGCCACTGGGCCTTGGGTCCCAGAATGAGGTAGTCAGGTTCCATTAGGCCTTCTATTACCATTTATGAAATAAAGCACGTGACTAAAACTCGTCTTGGCTATGTGTGCAGGACACAATCTTGCTGAGGTGGGGGGGAGGGAATGTTAGGGTTTGTGTCTAGCTGTCCTCTCATAGTCATGGGGCAGACTTTTAGAGGTTGTGATTAATTCATGATCCACTGCTAGGGTTACGGGTGTGAGTGCTGCACCCAGCCTGGGTGGACAGTCTGAAACAACGTAAGGGAGACAGACTTGCCCTTTGTTGCCACTATTCCTCCCTTTGCTTTTTGCTGTTTTCTTCCACTATGAACTGCTGCCCTCTGCCAAGTGCTGCTCTGCCTTGGAGCCAGCTGAGTATGGACTCAAACCTCCACAACCTGTGAGCTAAATAAACCTTTCCTTCCTTAATTTGGGGTGTCAGGTATTTTGTCCCAGCAAGGGAGAAGTAACTAAGACATGGGCTTTTGGAAAATACCCCAAGCCTGGGGCCCAGACTAATGGAATCCAGACATTCAAAAGGGAATGGGAAGAGCCCAAACATACGTATATTTTGGAACTCCCCAAAGTGGTAATATACCCAATGGGTGAAGAATAGCCTCTACAAAGGCTGCCATTGGGAGAGGCAGAAGTATTTTACAAACATGATCGCAACTATCAAGAAGGATGGGGTGGGGGGGCTGGAGAGATAGCTCAGTAGAATAAGCGCTTGCCTGGCAAGAGCAAGGACCTAGTTCAATCCCTGGTTCCGCAAAGAAAAAAAAAAAAAAAAAAAAAAAAAGAGGGAAGGAAAGGCTCAGAGAAGTTAAATGACTCTCCTATGGTCACATAGGTATGAGTGGCAGAGCTTGGATTCACAATCAAGTTGGCTGAGCCAAAGGCCCACTGTCTTTACTCTTCCACGCTGCTCTGCTTCACCACTGTGCCATCCTTTAGATTTTAGAGCCTCCTCCTTCCCCATCTGACTGTAGAAAACAGGAACCCAGCAAGTCCCCTTCTATTTCCACCTCCTCTGTCACTTCATAGCATGACACCTTGTTAACTATGTCTATCTTTGCCCCAGTCAAGTTTTGTTTTGGCTTTTAATTTCAGTAGCAGTGCCTTGCATACATTAGAAGACAAAGGTTACAGATGATACATTATCAGTGTTCCCAACAGCCAATAAGTGGAAGCAATCTAAATACTCATCAATGAATGGGTAAATAAATCATGGTAGTAATATACCTTTACAGTAGACTAATTTGACACTAGAAAGACACAAAGTGGTGATGACACATTACAACATGGATGATCCTTGAATATATTGTATGAAGCGAAAGAAATCACATAGGCAAGATTGTGTTTCATTTATTCGCTAAGTCAAAACAGGTGAATCTAGAGACAGAAGTGATCAGTGGTTTCACAGGGTTAAGAGGAAGATGGGGGGAGGGAAATACTAGGGCCACAAGGATGAGGAGTTTCTTGTGGGACCAGTGACAATGTTTTAAAATAGATTTGGTTGGATTGGGGATATGGCCCATTGACATAGCTCTTGCCTGGCAAGCTCAAGGTCATGAGTTAGATGCCTGGTACTGCCCCCACCAAAAGAAAAAGATTTGGTAAGGTTGTAAATTCCATGAATACACTAAAAGCCATTGTAGTCCATATATTGAATGAGGTTAACATATACGAATATCTCAATAAAAATGTCATCCCAAAACAAAAAGCACAAAATTTTCATGATCCTATCTACACTGAAAGACCTTTACTAACACCTGCCATGTGCCCTTTCAGGCCCTGTCTCCATCCCTCTTCCTAGCTCACTTGGTACCTCTGACTTGTATCCCTTTGTATCCTGTTTCTGTATAATTAGGGTCTGGACATTACTATATTCTTTAAAACCTTCCTACTCAACTGTCTTTATTCTCACATTTCTAAAAAAACTCAATGCACAAGTCATATAATCAATTTATAAAGTTACTAGGATGAAAAATTATGATATAGCCACTTGGCAATAAAAAGAAGTAAAGGGGCCAGGGAGATGGCTCAGTAGAATAAGACTTGCTTCCCTGGAAAGCATAGCACAAGGGCCTGAGTTCAATCCCTGGTTCCACCAAGAAAAAAAAAGGAGTGAAGTATCAACAAATGTAATATAGATGAGACTTACCAACACTATACTAAGTGAAAGACACCACCCACAAAAAGACTGCATAGTCCATTTATATGAAGAGTCTCGAAAAGACAGAAAGCACATCCACTGTGGTCTGGAGCTGGGAATTGGTGGGGCAAGACTGCTGAAAGGCCCCAGGGAACTTAGGCAGTGTCAGAGACATCCTCCTCCAAAGGTGGACTGGGATGATGATAGTCAAACAGCTGTGTACATTTATAAAAAATATCTAACATATATTTACACTAAGTAAATTGTATGGTGTGTTAAATTACATCTCAATGCACCGGTGATAAATATAGTTCTCAGGGTTACTTTGGAGAAGGTTATTTTACCTGTGAGTCAATGTCTTGTGGTTCAAAATGGACAAAATCTACACACCCAATAATATCAAGGCCATGGAAAAGTGGAGAGGGAATAGAGAACCTGTAAGTAATAACGCACATATGATGCTTACACTAACAATAATCACAAGAGTAAACAAGCAACCCAACACAGTCACGTTGTGTTAACTCTTGGGTGTCTGTAAAGCAGGTGAGGTTTTTCTAATCCTGTCTTCAATCCCTGATGAGCAATTGAGCCACCTCCCACCCCAAAGGCTCAAGTCATCTGCTCAGTGTCAGAGCCAATCAGTCTCTGAAGTGACACCCACACCCAGGACCAGCCAGTACCAAAGCTTTAGTTCCAAGCACTCTGTTACAATTGCATTGCCTCAAGAAGGAAGAGATGCGGCACTGGCTGGGGAAATGTCCACACTGGGAGGGGGACTGCTAGAGCCGCACAGGTTCGCTAGGAAGAACTCAGTCCAGAGAGGAATATATACCTATCTAGGCTCCTGTTTCTAAAGGGAGACCCAGGAATGTGTTAACTCAAACTGAAAATATAGCAAAGTTGTCATGCAATTTGAGACAGGGTCTTGCTATGAAGTTCAGGCTGGCCTCTAATTCACTTCATACCCCAGGCTGGCCTTGAACTAGCAGTGATCCTCCTGCCTCAGACTCCAGAGTGCTGGGATTATAGGTGTGCACCACCACACCCAGCTTGGTTCAGTCAGGACCCTATGTTGCTCAGACTTCAGAGAATTCCTGGGCTCAAGTGGTGCTCCTGCCTCAACCTTGAGAGTAGCTGGGAAAATTTGGAATCTCAGATAAATTCAAAACTCAAGAATGAGATCCAGAAAAGAATAAACATGAAGAATGAGCATAAGGCCTACACTGCTGCCAAATAAATGGGGGTTGTGCTGGAAAAGCTTGGACCTTCTGCCTCTGACCTCTGGGACAAAACTTCAAATAGCTCCAAAGAATGGCTGGAAGCCGGAGCTTCAGAAGTTTGGCATTTCCCACAGCCTCTAGGTCACATGCACTTATGGATGACTCTGTGGAAAGCACTCGCTTGTCCAACAAAGCTTACAACACGCAGCTCTTCCGTTAATGGATGCTAACATTATTTTTCATTATCCAGAGCAAGTAAGCATTTCTAGGAAAGGCAACTGTCTCCAAGAATGTTAGCTAAACCTACTCTGAAGAAGTAATTGTTCAGCCTCTTGGGAAATAACCACAACCAAATGCTGCATCCTTCCCAGTGGGAGACGAGAGGTGGGGGGACAGACAGACAGATAGAGAGACAGAGACAGAAAAACAGACAGGCACAGAGACAGACACATAGAGAGAAACAGACACAGAGAGAGAGAGACAGAGAAAGAAACAGAAAGAAAGAAAATCTCAGGCTAGAGTACTCTAAAAGTTCAAGGAGGAAGAAAATGAAGCTATGAAAGGAAAGTATCACAAACACTACCCTGAGCCAGGCACAGGCTTTGGTGTACACCGGGTCACGTGGCTAACCTGTGCAAGGTGTCTTGGTGCAGTCCCTGGGGCACCTGGTCCAGCTGCAGTCCTCACACTTTTTACTTTTCTGGTTGCAGCTCTTACAGGCCATTAACCTGGCCTGTTCCCATTTCCAATGCAATAAAGAATTGGAAACTTGCGCAAGTGCAAAATGATGTACATAAAAGGTTATTCACTAAGGTATTATTGTAGGAAAAAAATATGAGACAACCCAAGGATCCATCAAAGAAGGATTAGCTAAATAAATTATAGAATTTTCTCATAGTGAAATACTATATAGTTATTTTTGTTGTTGTTGTTTGCGCTACCAGGGATTGAACTTAGGGCCTTGCACTTGCCAGGCAAGCATTTATTCTATTAAGCTATATCCCCAGCCCCTGAAATACTATATAGCTATAAAACAAATAAGAAAACTGTATATTAAAACATGTCAGATTTTAAAATGCAAAGTTCAAAGCAGTGCTGTTCTGTGCAACTAAAAAGATTAGAATATTTGCTTATATTTGCATGTGGAACTTTGAAAGAAACTAGTGAGTTTAAGGTACGGATTATGAGGGGCTTTTGTTGGGCCAAAGAAGAGCAGTGCAGGGGAGTAGAACTTTCCGTTGTATATTTTTAGATCACTTTCAACAATGTGAATGTATTAAAAACAAACAAACATGTAGGTCTTCTGTAAACTTACTATTTACTCTCTAAAAAAATTGTGCATTTTGTCAGTATTCAGGGGACTTGGGAGTGAGCCCCACGTTGACCAGAAGGCACGTTGTGCCCACCCTCCAAGGGATGGAGACTCCTCTGAGAATCCCAGCAGCAGAGGATGCAGGACATGATGGCAGGGTGTCCCTGTGGGTGATGGGAAGCAAGAAGGATGACTCCCACATGAAGAGAAAAGGCAGGCGCACGGAGGGCAGGGTGCCAGTCAGCTGGCCTCGCTCGGGGGAGTACGTCAGATGCCGAGTCAGGTGGCCAGATTCTCCCTGCAGCTGATACGTCAAGCAAATCCCTCGCGTTCGTCCTAAATTTTCTCATTTCCACTGTGCAGGGGCTGAGCTATATCAGCACAGATGCGGGACTCAGAGGCCTCAGATGTTAGCCATGTGACAAGCATGGGTATGATTTTTTTTGTGAAGGGCCATTCTGACCATGTTTATAGGTTTTACATGTTTAAATCCTTTCTTCCAGCAATTTTTTTTTTGCCCACAGATGGACTCGGGCAGGCACCTGCATGAAGTAGATAAATAAAAGTTGCAACAAGATCATTCAGAGTGGCAAAAGGGAGAAACAGCCTCCACAGAGGAGTCCATACAAATGATGGCATCTGCTTGAGAGGAAAAAGATGCAGAAAGAAAAGGCAGGCAGTGTTTAAAAAGAATCAAGAAACCCTCAATATCTTAATACGGGAAGAATTTGTCTTTAAAAATCCAAGGCTAGAGGGCAGGCCAAATAACTCATGGGATTAAAGCGTCTGCAAGCAGACGCAGGGACCCTGTGTTCCATCCCCAGAACTGTGATGCTGGACCCTCCCCCCGGGGCACGCTCAGACTACAATTGAGACTGGGGGTGTGGTGGCGTGTGCCTGTATCCCAGCTCTTGGGAGGCTGTGAACAGGCCGATTGCTATGAGTCCAATCTAGTAGTGAGACCATGAACACCCTGTAGACCCTTCCTTAAAATACAAAAAAAAAAACAAAAAAAAAAAAAACCTAAATAAATAAATAAATATAAAAATAAACAATCCAAGGCTGGGCTGCAGGTGCAGGTGATGGCGAGCTTGCCTGGCATACACAGGGTTCTGGGTTCCATCCATGGCACAGAAAGAGTAGAGAAAGGAAAGGAAAGGCCAGAAGATCCTGAAAGTTCTAACACAAAAAAATGGTAAGAAGACGGAAATGCTAATTACAATGATTTGACCGGTACAACTGGGTTGAAGTATCTCACGTTAAGTACATGTAATTAGTACATGTTGATTTAAAAAAATTAAGGGTCTCACAATTTATGAGTGACAGAGCACTCACTTAGCATGCGCAAAGACCTGAGTTTGACCCTAACATTGCAAAACTAAATAATTGTCAACAAAATGTTTTTTAAAAAGTAAACATGGAAGGCCAGCCAAATGCTCAGCTGATTAAAACACCTGCAAGGAGGCACAGCAGCCAGGGGTTTCATCCAGGCTGTGCTGGCCCGCCCTCTGGAGAGTGCTGAGAGGACAAAGGAGACTGGGCATGGTTGCTTGCACCTGTAATCCCAGCACTTGGGAGGCTGTAAATAGAATTACTGACTGATCTAGTAGTGAGCCCCTGAATACCCTGTAGACCCTTCCGTAAAATACAAAAAAAAAAAAAAAAAAAAAGTAAACATAGAAAAGTTGGGAAACAAAAGATTGAGAAAAAAGGGCACAAGGAAAGTACTTTCTCAGGAGTCAAACAGCTGATGGAAGGAGTTAAAAGTGGAACACTTATTTTTATGTCTTTCTGTATCATTTAAGTGGTTTGTGTCTTATAATTTTCACATTAACATTTTTCTCTACTTTAGTGAGAGTTGAGCCAAAGGAGAGATTAGTGATGGTAACTTCAATGGACAAGCAACCCAGATAAGGTGGCTTCTAAAACTTCATCTCCATTATCAGAAATAAGTGGATTCTGTTCTGATTTTATTTGTGGCTTGATAAGAACATGCTCAGGGTTGCGCTCAGGGTTGCAATCTATTGTTATAAATGATAGATGTTGTTTTGCTATGCAAGCATCATGCTTAAAAGGGACATTGACCCCTGGAAGTGGTCCAGGGGCAAAGGGGTAGGGATGGTTAAGTAGCCCTGTATGGAGAGGACAGAGAGAGGGACAGACCGAGAAGGAAACACGATCTTCATCTTCAGAATCTACAGGCCTGACTCTTTCAAGAAGGATTGAATTACAGTAGCTCAAGAGGGTAAATATAAGGGCTGGTGGAGAATAGAGGCTGTGAGAGAACCCATGGCAGATGTTCTACCCCTGATCTCCTACCCAGCCCTATGAAGGGCATTTCTTCTGCTGAGAACCGATCCCAAGTAGAGCTGGGTGCCCAGCACCCCAAACGCTGTCCACATAGCACAGGTAGCTCCACAGAGGCTCCTCTGCATGGCTGGGCATGGTCAGTATGCTGAGCTTGGAGTACAGAGAAGTCTGGACTTTGAACCATGCCTTTGACTAGCTAGATATGGGAGCTCGAGAGAATTCAACAGCCATGGAGCGTCTGTTTCCTCTTTCCAAAATACAGAATGGTCTCCTAGCAAATTGCAGGTGGTGTTTGTAGAACTGGAAACTTCTGCAGCTACTCTGAGGCTACCCTGCAAGATAGGCAGGCCCAAGTTGCTGTGGAGGCTCTGGGGTGGCCAGAATCCCAGCAGTGCCTCCTCTGGCCTCAGCCTCACCTCCGTTGGACTCTGGCTGGCTGGTGGGTGTGGACCGCTTGCCCACAGGGGGTGCCTGCTGAGCCAGAGGCAGCTCCCACAGTTAGGAAAGTCAATCTGTCCCCCACCCTCCCTTGATCAAAGTTTTGGTACACTGGGAACAGTGTCTGCCCACACCAGCCACTCCCTTCTTGGGCCACCTGGAAACCATCTCTGTGGTCATAAAAGGAAGTTTCCTACACTGTTGTTCTGCTTTCCTGAGCCCCTCCCTCCGAGGCCTTGGCAGTGAGTATACCTTGGAGTTCAAGCAAGGCCTAGTTAAGGGCCTGCACCTGGGCATCAAGGAAGTGAGAGCCCCCTGGAATTGTGGGTAAGCATGTAGGTGCCTGTGGGAGACTCCACAGCCTTTGACAGTTTCTTAAAGGGTGTTAGGACCCTAAAAAGGATCCCTCAATTAGACATACTTAGGGGTTAAAATAAGCCCTGTGGCAAGGAATGGTGGTGCACACTGATAAGCCTAGCACTTGGGAGGCTGAGGCAGGAGGATCATTGTGAGTAAGAGGCCAGCCTGGACTACACAGTGAGTTCAAAGCCAGTCTGAACTGCATTGGGAAACTGTCCGAAAGACAAAACATCTCTCCTGCCAAAATGAGTGCTGTGAAGTTGGGAGTGTTAAGAGAATAAGGCAGACTGAACTGGGGTTTGTAATGCCCACCCCTTAATCAGACACTCTGAG
Organism: Ctenomys sociabilis; assembly: GCA_004027165.1. Classification (NCBI taxonomy): domain Eukaryota; kingdom Metazoa; phylum Chordata; class Mammalia; order Rodentia; family Ctenomyidae; genus Ctenomys; species Ctenomys sociabilis. The sequence goes on along the minus strand of PVKA01009571.1, from coordinate 30,656 downwards.
CACTTGCTGATAAACACCTCCATGTCTCCAGCTCTCAGGCTGTGAGACCTGTGAGGCTTCACACACAGAGCCGAGCTGGGGAAGCAGGATGTTCCCATGGGTGCCAAGAACAGAACACAGAGACCCAATTCACCTCCCTGTACCCCAACCCCTGCCAGCTGAGGAGGGAGCCCACCTCATGCACACTAGGCAAGCGCTTTCCCACCGAGCAGCACCTCTGCCTGACCCAGTTCATCTCCTGATGCCTCCTCCCACTCAACTCTGGCTCCAGTGGCTACAGCTTCCTCTCTACACAAAAGCCCCTACTCTGTACCAGGGAGCTCTCCAGACACTCTTCGTTCTCTCAGAATAAAAGCCAGCTTGCCACAATCAGGCTGCAGCTGGCCTGGTCACCAATTCCTTCATCTTACTCTGTTCCAGCCAAGAGCTTGGAGAAGCTCCCACTCGTGGCTATACTTCCTTGTTCCAGTGCCTGCAGGGTTCTCCCTGTAGGAGCCCAGGCAACCACAGGACTTCCCCTTCGTTCTGGTCTAGACTGAAAGTGGCAGCCTCACACACACACAAGAGGCCCTAGCCTTCCTCACTGCCCCTGTTTCCCTCCACAGCATGCAGCACCTTACTGTGTACTAAGGGAGCTTGGGGTCAGCCCAGCAGAAGAAGGGCTGCACACCGCATGACTTCAATGACCAACTTGATGACAAGCACCAGGCAGGTCTCAGCTCATCACCACAGTCCTGAAAGAGGTGAGCCTTGTGCCATCTCCACTTCCCCAGTGAATAAACCAATCCTCACAGAGGGGAAATGGCTCACGCAGGACCACACGGCTAGCAGGGCTGCCAGCCTGGCAGCGAGGTCTATCACCCGAACCTCCACCTTGCCCACTTCGACTTCATTTTGTATGACATTGCCCACCCCATCCCCTCTCTCTCTGACTGCACAGTCACAAAATGGCGGTGGGGGTGGGGGACAGGAGGTGAGGGGCAGTTTGTTTCTGAGACAAGCTACTGGCACATTTCACTACATTCTGCACTGTGAGCCGAAGACAAAAATGCTGATGCGGCAGACAGTGCTGGCACCTGACAGGCCTACCTAGGAGAGGCCTCTGGGGATGTCAGCAGCCTAGGACCCAGCCCTGTGATCCGTAACTAAGTTGGCTCAAAACCTTCCCTCAGAGACCCTGGAAAAACCTGAAAGTTCGCCTCGCCATTCCTAAAGGCTTTAATTTGCTTAAATAGAGCAAATCTCTGGGTGTGAGTCCTGGAGCAAGTCCTGCTTTCTGACACAGGAGGCTTGCCAAGGGAGCCGGGAAGACAAAAACCTTTCTCCACCTTAATCAATTTCACGGAAAAACCCCACACATTAACTAAACCCTAGATAATGGGGCAAATGCTTGCCATTGATACCAGCTTTAAATACCTTCTCTTCTCATTCTTAATGTGCCATTCTGCTGACTGGGCAGGACTTCAGACCAGTCAGGCTACAGCTTTCTCTTTTAAACACCCTCTTAAGCCATTAGCTTAGGCTCATCTGCAAAGCCTGCCTGCTTGACTGCCTGCTTTTTGATTATACAATACATCAAACTTACCTCGGTATCCATTTTCTTCAGCAGGTGGTGGCTATGGTTTCCCAGAGTCCCCTCTGTTTCTGGGAAAACTACAGAGTGAGGCTGTGCCTAGAGGGTTGGGCTGGGTGCCATCACTGGATGCTGTGTTTGGACACCAGGACCTTTACTAAACTGGGAACTGTTTCCTCAATGATCTTATCCCCCCACTTTGTACTTTTTATTTTTATTTTATTTTATTTTTTTTTTTGGAAGTAGGGATTGAATTCAGGCCCTCACACTTGCCAGGCAAGTGCTCATTCTACTGAGTTATCTCCCCGGCCCCTGTATTTTTTTAAACTTTGAGAGAACAAAATATGAAGTTCACTACGGCTGGCCAGATGGCTCAGTGGACTAAAGTGCCTGCTTAGGCAGAGCGCAGAGGCCAGGGTTCGATCCCTAGCACCAAATTGTTCTGGCCCTGCTCCTGGGTGTGCTGTGACAGCAATTGAGACTGGGTGTGGTGGCACATACCTGTAATCCCAGCACTTGGGAGACTGAAAACAGGAGAATCACTAAGGAGTCCCATCTGTGTAGCACAACCCAGAAGACCCTGTACTAAATCCATTAAAAAAAGGGAAAAAGTACATACAAACTATGATTGCCACTTATAGAAATCTAAAGTAGCTATATGAGGGATAACAACTTTTTCTTCTAATTTTTTTCCTTTTCAGGAGAGGTCTGTAGAAGATGAATGAGAGGCTCTGAGAATGCTCACACCTGGGCTTGCATCATCTTTTTTTTCTTTTTTGGAGACAAGGATTTTCTGTGCAGTTCAGGCTGGCCTGGAGCTCACTGTATAGCCCAGGCCTACCTCGAACTCGCAGCCATCTTCTTGCCTCAGCCTCCCGAGTGCTGGGAGCACAGGCAGGTTGTAGGTATGCCTTGCCTGGGCTAGCTTACCTCATCTTAACCTCAATGTCAAATCGTAACTTTTTTCTTTTACTTCTTTTTTTCCCAACACTGAGGATTGAAGCCAGGGTCTCACACATGCTAGGCAAGCACTTTGCCACTGAGATACATCCTGGCCCTTTTAATTTTTTATTTTGAGACAGGATTTTTTTGCTAAATTGTCCAGTCTGGCCTGAACTTTCAATCTGCCTGCCTCAGCCTCCAGAGTGGCTAGGGTTACAGATAAATCAGAACATTTTGTTCCTTGTGAAAGTTACACGCTGACATTGTTGGCTTTGTTTTCAGAGCTAGAAATACCAGCTTTGCTCAATTACAGGAGGGAAATATAATACATCTTTTAAGATTACAAACTTGGAATTCTAAGTGTGGCAGGGTAGGGTGGGGGATAAACTCTCATGTGGTTATAAATGTGACAACAGCCACTTCTGACTCCTCTGAGAGTCAGTTCTATCCCTAAAGCAGAAGAAAGCACAGGGACCCCTGTCCCTCCTCTATTCCCAACTGTACACATGGAGCAGCTGTAGCAGCAGGAGATGCTGTTTGAAATGGCTTGTGTGCAAGACTCTATACTAAATAAAAGACATTCTTGGGATAGTTGGGCATATGTGAATACGGAATGTTAGATGATGCTATAAATTTTCTTAGTTGTACAATAGATAGGAAGGGTGTTTTTACTCTTAGGAGATGCAGGCCGAAGTACTTAGTGGCAAGGTCTGTCACAATGTCTACAAACTTAACTTTTTTTTAGTTGACATAGAAAGTTTATATATGTGGATGGGCTCTGTGTCATGTTTACTCTGTCTGCTATGTGTAATGCTCAATTAAGAGTAAGCCTATCTATCCCCTCAAACATTTCTTCATAGTGAAGCATTTACTGTAACTTCTAGTTCTTTTGGAAATATAAGTAACATCATCGTTATTTATAGTCACCCTACAGAATACCAGAATTTCTTCCCCTTAGCTAACTGTGACAGTATCTGCTGGCCAGCCTATCCTACTCCTCCCTGCCCCCTGTTCTCCAAAAGCTCTGGTCACCACCATGCTACCCTCAACTTGTTGTACAAGCATGACATCCTCAGCCCTTTTTAAAAAAAGTTAAGACAGGACCTAAGTCCATCAATAGCCCAAGCTAGGCTTGAACTTTCTATCCTCCTGCCTCTGCCCTCCTACAGCTATACGCACTGCCTGGCTATATTTTAAGTTTTCTCATAATAAAAAGCTTGGGGGCTTGGAAGAGAGTCTATAACAGAAACCAAGTTAGCCAGCCAACCATGTTTGTTTTGAGGACATGATCAGGACTGACACCCAGCCAGTGCCCACCACTGCACCAATGGCTGAACACAGAAAACGGCCCCTGTTAGCTGGTGAGCAGCTCTGCCCTGAGCCTCTCGGGGCCCCTCCTCTGCCCCTGCCACCCTCCAGGTATTAACCATGCCCCTCAGTCCCGCCGGAGCACCAGTTGCCAAGCATTCATTGGGACTGCAAACCTCGGGGCCATACTGGTTGTTGCTAAGCATACACCATCACCTGTACATTCTTCCTTTGCACTGGGGTGCAGCCCAGGGCCTTATGCAGATAGGCAAGTGCTCGACCACTGAGCTACAGTTACAGCCCCACTGAGCATGCTTTCCTGTTGTTCATACATGTGTCATTCCCTCTTTAGTAGGGAGTCCACGACCTCCCCTCGTAGCCAACTCTGTGGACGTAGTTTGTGCCCCACAAGTAAGAACAGAAATAAATCTGGGGCATAGAGGTTCAGTGCTCACAATGACCTGAGTTTAATCCCAGCTCTGCTACTGCCCAGCTGCGTGACCCTGGACCAGTCACTGAACCTCAGTTTACTTCACTCCCAAATGGACACCATACAGTCAGTTCCTCTAAGAAGGCTTGTTTGGAAGATGTATATATCCTTCAGTATGATGATACAGTACAGAACAATTTAAGCATAATGCAAATATCTAGTTTGCTCAGCTGTGCAATTTTATCCACAAGAAATTCTAGGTGAATGCAGAAAATTATACCCAGATAAAAAACCAGAAAGCACAAAACACACATCTTCCAACAGCCTCAGTTCAAAACCATGAACATGTACCACTCCCACCTACTAACTCCAATGTTAGAATTTTCCAACTGATTTCAGATAATCCTCCTCCTATCCTTGTACAATAATAAGCTGCAACCCTACTGAGACTTCTACAAACAAACTTCTTTTTATTCTAACCACATTGAAATCTTTATTTTTTCTGAGCCTATTATGCAGGCTCCTGGGCTTAACTGAACTCCTGCTTCAGCCTCTGTGTACCATGGTGTCGCATCCTACATGTTGAAATGTTCTCTTTTTGTTGTTGTTTATTTTTTGTGACAAGGTCTGGCTCTGTAGCCAAGACTGGCCTCAAACTCACTATGCAGCCCAAGCTGGTCTCAAACTTTCAGCAATCTTCCTGCCTCAACCTCCCTGCAATCCTGTTGGGATAATAGGCCCGTGACACCACGCTCAGCTTACATGTTGACATTTGTAAGTACAGTACCCTTAGCCCCATTTTCCTGTATGCATGGTGGTTTGCCCTGGGTGATTCTCCATAGCGTGGTGAGTTTTAGCAAGAACTGTGTCATGTTGCAACTGAATTGACTACAGTTCCTGGCTTACAAGGGATGGAGTGAGGCATAGACAAGCTCTGTATACTGTTGGAAATTAGCCCAGAGCCCAGCCCGTTGTAAACACCTGGTTAACAACTGTTCCTGTTCCCACTCAGCGATGACAGAGTTTGGTGCATAAAAGGTGCTCCCTGAACATTTATTGAGCTCGCCTTGAAGGCTCTACGGCCTATCAATCTGAGTAGACTAATTAAAGAGACAAGTCCTTCTGTCTGACAGGTTGCGAGGGGCAGTGATGGTCAAAACCTTAATTTAGAAATGAGGCTCAAAGCTTCAGTGGAGCCCTGCCCTTCCCTAAGGTGAACGTATAAGGAGGACACAGCAACCCTGCCCAGTCAGGCTGAGAAAAGGCAGGATACAACCTTAGGGCCTCACTGAGTGACACAGAACCAACTTTACGATAAGGAATGTAGATTCTGTATCTTTATGTCAGAGTCACAGTACAGTGTTAAGTAATTAGGAGCTTGGGTCAAAGGCCAGGTGAGAGGCCAGGGATGGAGCGCAGTGGTAGAGCACAGTGGTGGAGCACAGGCAACGGCCTGGGCTCCACTTCCATCACCATCAGCAAACAAAAAAGTCAGATGACTTGAGTTCAAATCCCATCTTGACTTATTAATTGTGCCACCTCTGTGACCACCCCTCCTGCCTCCGCTCCCTCATCTGCAGAACAGAATAGTGACAGTCCCTGTTTCCTAAGGGCATAGGATGCGTCATGAAAGCCATCCAGGTAAAACCTTTTACACTGCATTGCAGAGGATAAAAGCCGAGGAACACTGGCCACTATTCTGGGGCTAGGAAAGAAAACAAAGCAAAAGCAAACAAGTATGTAGAGCAGCAAAGAAAGGTCTGATTTAGTCACAACTAGGCAGGATTCTGTGGGCAAAACTCATTTCCATCAACTGCCCACTGCAAATCCTTTCTGACACCGGAGTCCGCACAAATGAGCCACGACCACTGAAGAAATGAGCTTTATAGTTCTGCTTTCCTGCACATTACATCCAAAAGGCAGAGAGAGCTAGCTTCCTCCACTGGAAGGGAAAGATCCCATTTAACCATAAGGGTGAATCAGCTGAATGGACTGGTTCGCATCACTTCCTCTTGGTGAAAGCTGACCGATACAGAGGCATTTTTATCTAACTTCAAAAGAGACCAGCTAACTCAAAGACAAGACCTGGTCTCTGCTTGGCTCGTCAACCCTATTTTCCTTTGAGTCTGTAAACCCCAATAGTAAGAGGCTAAAGTAGAAGGATCACAGTTTGAGGCCAGCATGGGCAACTTAGCAAGAGTTTGTCTTAAAATAAAGAAGACTTTTTAAACGGTTGGGAGTGTGGCTCACACAGGAGCAGGAGTGAGGCCCTAGAATTAATCTGGTCTCTAAAACAACCAACCTAGCCGGGTGTGGTGGCGCAGCCTGTAATCCTAGCACTGGGGAGGCTGAGGCAGGAGGATTGCTGTGAGTTCGAGACCAGCCTGAGCTACAAAGTGAGCTTAAGGCCAGCCTGAACTGCATAGTGAGACCCTGTCTCAAAAAGACCAAAAAAAAAAAAAAAAAAAAAAAAAAACAACCAACCAACCCATCCATTCTCCAGAAGAATGAAAGAAACCACGAACAGCAGTGGTGGTTGTCCACAGCAAAGCAGTGGTAGGGGGTAGGAGGCAAAGGATTTAATTTGATTCAACTTCATTTGAATATTTTTATGTATTGCTTACTCAAAAACAACAGTATTTTGGGGAGAGACGCTGGATCTCAAACCTAGGGCCTCTACAAAGGCTCTACCGCTTAGCTACACTGGCAGCCCGAAGTAACACTTCTAAGAAAACATTTAGAAACATTCAAAAGATAAAAAGATACCTATCATCTATACAGTCACTAGGACAGTGTCTTTTAAACTCTAAATGCAGCACCCATCAGAGGAAAGTTTTTTTTTTTTTGTCTTTTTGAGACAGGGTCTTGCTATGCAGCTCAGGCTGGCCTTAAGCTCACTTTGTAGCTCGGGCTGGTCTCGAACTCACAACAATCCTCCTGCCTCAGCCTCCCGAGTGCTGGGATTATAGGCATGCGCCACCACGCCCGGCTAGTGGAAAGTATTTTAAATACAAAATTACATTTGTCAAAGTTTTCCTATAAACACTTGCTAGGCCATGATACAATTTAAAGACATTAGTTATAATCTTCCTCAATGGCATTGGAAAGCAGCCAGCAGGAGACTCCATGATCATTGTTTTGATCCCTATATATGTATTTATATCTACCTATAAAGGCTTTACACAGCTGGGAAGTCTAGCTCAGTAGACTTGCTAGCTTGAGGTCAGCATGAGCTATACAGCAAGACCCTGTCATAAAAAGGTAGACCCTAGTAGTTATTATAACTGTAGTAAATAGAGAAGAAAAATAGCTATGCACAGTTAATGCATTCAAATGTCTGAGGAGCTGGAGTAAGGCTATATAGCTCAGTGCTAGAGTGCTTGTCTAGCATGTGTAAGGCCTAGGTTCAATCTTGAACACTGCCAAACAAAACATATCTGAGGCCCCACTATATGTGAGGACAGCATTCTGGAACCCAGAATGGAGGAGTGCAGTGCACACAGTGGACCAAGTTGTATCCTCATGAGGCTCACATTCTAAGGGAAGGAGGTAAGCACACAACGAATGATGGTATGAAGATACATTGCTGCAAAAATCATGAAAACAAAAGGGCACAGCCAGGCAAGGAGCACACACCTGTAATCCCAGCCCTCTGGGGGGATGAAGCAGGAGGATCACAAATTTAAGCACAGCTTGGACGATTTAGCCACTTAAGTGAGACCCTGTCTTAAAATTAAAAAGGGCTTGGGTTCAGCACCATGCCCAACACACACACACACACACACACCGGGGTAAGGGAATATGAGGGTATAACTGTGCAGAAAGATGGGCTTTAACAAGGAAGAAATTTTCACAGAGACTGGAACAAGCAGCACAAGCAACACCAGGGGAAAGTGGCCCTGGCATAAGGGACCCAGGTTCCTCGGCCTACCCAGAGGCAGCCCAGTGCTAGGTCATGGCTTAGCCGAATCACCATCATTACATGTTGTTGCTATAATAGGCAATTATATTAAATTATAATACACAAGAGAAATAGAGACCTCACTTCTACAGGACAGATGCCAAAATGTTTCCTGTGGTGACAATGATGCAGTAACACTGTACATAATGGAATTCTTTTTCTTAGTCATTAGTATCTAATGTTTTCCCATAACAAGCAAACATAAGTTATATAAGGAAGACAAATAGAACTGTGAAGTCCAACATATTAAAAGGTATCGCTAGAACACAGGAGAGCAAGAACTCTCTGGAGAAGCTGGGTCCTGACTAATGCTTAACATGGGGAAACTCAGTCATGAGGTTTATTTTATTTCCCTCTCAACTTGAGCCAGAAGGAAAGGTAGGGTCAGCTGTGGTCTGCCATTAGCAAGGACCTGGGCCCTGTGGCCATCATTGCTACTCAACGCTTCTTTTTTTTTTTTTTTGTCTTTTTGAGACAGGGTCTCACTATGTAGTTCAGGCTGGCCTTAAGCTCACTTTGTAGCTCAGGCTGGTCTCGAACTCACAACAATCCTCCTGCGTCAGCCTCCCGAGTGCTGGGATTGCAGGCATGCGCCACCACGCCCGGCCCTCAACTCTTCTCCTGTCCTCATCTTACTTTAGATCAGTGTCCTTCCATTATTTCTATCTGATGTATAGATGTAAATACTGTGTATGTGGGTGTCCTATACTTTATAATTCTGTGTTGGAGGTGGGAATGGACACAGTGAATAAATAGACCAACAGAGACAGATTCTTGCTGAAGCTTTGAAAAATGGAATGTTGTGAGAAGCCTTAGCACCAGGAGAAATGGAATCCCCAGTTCTGGAGGTCCCAGCTTTCCCATTCCTGGAATACGCTGGTGTAGAATGGGGGCAAGAATGGTCTGGTTCATTGAGTTCTATCACTAAAAAGGATAAAATGGCCTGAACATTTTCAAAGTAGCAGATTTCTAGCTTATGGTGGACCATAAGCAAATGAACCTCTCCAGTCTTCCATTTCCTCATCTGAAAATGGAATCTGGAACCTAATAGTCTCACAGTGATGGGAAGACTTAGTTGTCACCATACAAATGCTGCATGGGGATGGGAATACAGTTTGCTCAGTGCAGAACCCTTGCCTTCCATGAATAAGTTCCTGGGTTTGATCTTCCACCCGCCTGTCCCCTGTAACTATTACGTTTCAATTATCACTAATAACTGTATATTTGAAAGCCTATTGTCTGCTTGACATCATAATTCATTCACCCTTTTAGGCCTCCCTATTAGCTTTAGAACTAGGTGTTATTAATCCTATTTTGCAGAGGAAAAAACTTAAGCTGAAGCTGGGATGTTTTTGAATGAAATCCTGCTTGGATGCCCAGAATATTTAGGCAACCTGTGCTGGTCAGCTCAAGGAAGAGAAGTTGTGTAGCCCAATGGTTATGCAGGAAACACTAGAGGCAAGTTGGTGTGAAAATTGAATGATATCATATATGTAATATCAAGTGCATATTGATAACTAAAGGGTTCGTTGACACTTAGAAGATTAGCTGAGAACGAGTCACAGAGAAGAGAAACTAGACCCAATTGCAACAAGAAACTTACCTAATAGAGGAGAAGAAAAATTCAAAAAGCATCAAATGATTCAACATCAGAGCTGGGCATGGTGGCACACATTTATAATTCCAGCACTTAGGAGGCTGAGGCAGAAAGATCATCATGTGTTTTGAGGCATGTCTGGGCCACGGAGTAAGACCCTGTCAATTCCAACCCCCTCAAAAAGAAAAGAAACTCGTGACATCTTCAGAAATACTTTTTAAAAAAGAGATAAATCACAGGCCTTGGGGCAAATTTGTTTAAAAACAAGCAAAGACAACTGAGGAATCCTCAGGTTCATGATTAATAGCCCTTTCTAAAATTTCAGAGGGGCTGAGGAAATGGCTCAGTAGAATAAGTGCTTGCCTGGCAAGCACAAGGACCTGAGTTCAATCCCCAATTCCACCAAAAAAATAAATAAAATTTTAGAAGCGCTACGTTTAGAATCAAATATCTGAAATGCCTTATGCATTTGCCAGACCTGTTATCAAATTCCATATGAATTAATCATAAAAGCTCTCTCCTTTCCCTCCCCAGAAAAGAAAAAGGGAAAGTTCAACTTCTTATTCATAAGGAAAGTCCCAGGAATTCTTCCTTGGCCCAGTCTAAAACTGAAACTGCCTGCTGGCTCTCTCATCTCCGTTTTGGATCTGTTTTCTGCTCAGTGTAAGTTTCAGGCTGGCTTCTCCCTGACAGAGGACAGACAATGACCACTGGCAGGCTTAGCGATGCACTTCATCAGCCAGGCAACTCATCAACCGTAGTTGTATCTGCAGGCTTGTAAAGGATGTCTCAGTCTAAAGTCAAGTGAGTTAACCTGTCAAGACACCCACTAGTCAGGAGAGTCCAAACTACCTGCCCAGCTCTAGCAGCCTTACTGGAATACCTACTGGAATGGAACAATGAGGGCTGAGGTAATCGGATAGATAGATAGAAGAGACCCCTTGGCCATCCAAGCTGTCTTCTCCAAATACACTGGAATTTTGACACACATCTTGGATAATTTGCTTTATCAAGTATTTGACTCTCTAAGAACAATTGAGTTTGCAGCTCTCAATTTAATTCCCCTTCACTTCTGTCCTAAAGAAGCCTAAGATTTATCACACACACACACACACACACACGTACTGGTATTTCTGCTCAGCCAGGCCTTGACGCCTTTGCAAAGGGACTTACATCCTTCAGAGAAATGGATGAATGTTGTGGACCCTCTGACCGGGGTGCGCGCACACACACCCGCTTGTCTATACCTTGGGCAGCTTCACATGCTCTCCCTTCCCCTCTCCCATTCCAACCTAGGATCACCTAGAGAGTGATTCCCCAGCTCCCCTCGGATCTCTGGGCTTTAAATTTGTGGGACAAGACCCCACAAAGTGTGCACTTTTCAGTTTCCCTAGAACGAGTAAGCTGCTTTCTAGTCCCTTGGGGAACAAATGAGCTCCAGTTGGTCCTTGTAGTGGGGTCCGAATACCTTCAATTCAAGCACAAGCTGGAGAATTTTAAAATGTGAAGACCTGGACCGCGCTCCCCATCTGTAAATCAGAATCCCTCGGGATGGAGCATTGGTCACACCTGACTGCATTTTAAAATAGCTACTAATGGGGTTTTGAATGAAGCACATTAAAGGTAGAAAGTTGTTTTCAGGAATTACAGGGTTCAAAAGTCAGCCAGGCTGAAGGCTTATGAAGAACTGCTAATTAACGAATCAGCCTTTCAAAAGACGGAGCCCAGGAGAAGGGCAGCCGCGGGAGCGCTCAGGGCCCTCTCCCTCTCGCTTTCTTCACTCTTCTAGCACCACAGGACCTGGCCATTTCACATAATCTGCCTCTGGCTCCCAGTCCCTCCCACTTCACTCCCCAGTGCCTGGGGCAATGACTGTCACCTGCTACCAATCCTTACTGAAGGAAGTCCCTAGATGGTGTCCACAGGTCCTGCACAGAAGGGTGAGCGGAAGCTCACCCTGCCTCTGAGCAGAAGCTGCTATCAGAACTGTAACAGCTAGCGCCCTACGTTTCCCCTTAGCACAAGAAGCAGGAGAATGGAGCACTTTAAATTAAGCTACTCTCTACAATCGATTTATCTTTAGGAAGTAAACAGCCTTGAAGTGGGGAGGGATCCAGCTTTTGAAAGGTCTCACTACTGTTGAAAATGATAAACAGAAAGGTGGCTTCAGCTTTCTGTGTGTGAAGAACAAATTTGGAAAAAAATAAGGGACCTTTTAGGATTCTGCCTGCTGCTTCTCTGCTCTACCAAATCCTCAACAAATGGAAGGAAATAGCCACCCATCCTGAGGGCCCTTGCAGCTCTCATTTCCTCAGACCCTTATCAAACCATTTCCAGCTCCCTCCATGCCAGGCATCATAGCAGGGAGAAAAGAGACTGAGGGTCCCCAAAGCTGGGAGCAGCAGGGTGGGCAGTGTCGTGACCTACACCCTGGGAATGAATATCCCAGTTCAGTGAGGATTTCTCAGACCACCCAGGGCTTCCCAGTCATTCTCCATTCATATTCACTTTTCTTAAATATTTGTCATGGCACCTTACGCGTTTCACACATCTATGTTTACTGCAAGCTCCAGAAAAGGGGAGAGGGAGATTGGTGATCTGCTGCACCTCCAGCCTCAGAATGGTGTCAGCACACATCTCTCAGTCGTGCATTGAGTGAATGAATGAACAAAGAAACAGACTGATGGTTGATTAGGGTGGGTGGTGCCACTTGCTGAGATGGGTACCTGACACAAAGTTGGGGATGGAGGAGTGCATCTTAGATAAGCATTTGGGGTGGCTACAGGATCACTGGAGGGGTTTCCCTGAGCTGGCCTTCTCCATCCCTCCCAATAGGTGGCCACCTCTGGCTGTCTCCTGCTGCTTGGGGCAGAAGGAAGAGGACCTGTTGCTCTGGCTTCCCAGGTTCTTCCAACTTGCTTGTACACCTGCCAACAGATGTGCCCAAATTGCCACATTTCTGTCTCCCTGTGGCCTTTTGAGGCTTGTTAGCCCCAAACGTCAGGCCCAGAGGGCCCAGGACAATTTTTCTCACAGTCCTTTGCTCATCCAGTGGTGACTCCAGAGCCTGAGGCCAAATTTCACCTCAGTTACTTGAGTCACTGTGCAAACATCAAACATCCCTTTTGTCATCCTCCTCTAATTTGGATGGCAGTCCTTCCACACTGCCTTAGGCCTCTTAACCTTGGCTTCCTCCCCCGTGATGGCTCCCAAGCCAGCAACAACCCAGGCCCAGCTGCTGCTGCTGCCTGGGCCCCCAGAGGAGCCCGCCAGCTGCCCCAGCCCACACAGTACTCGGTCCACCTGGGTCCTGAATGTGCCTATTGTTTCTAACTTGGCAGCTCAGCCTTTTCCACCTCACAGATCAAGCTCTAAACCCCTCAGGACAGAGGAAGGCTTGTGATGGACACAAAGCACATAGTAGGTGCTCACTCACTGTTCTGAAATGCTGTGCCTTGCCCAGGTTAAAGTGAGGGGGAAAGTTCCATGGACTGATGCTCAAGTTCCCAGGGGGGCCCTATTAAGGGGGGGTAGAAACTGATTTTCAAAACAATTCATATCTTCATTTATAGAAAGCTCCAATTAAAAAAAAAAAATCTACGGCTGGGCGTGGTGGCGCAGGCCTGTAATCCCAGCACTCGGGAGGCTGAGGCAGGAGGATTGTTGTGAGTTCGAGACCAGCCTGAGCTACAAAGTGAGCTTAAGGCCAGCCTGAGCTGCATAGCGAGACCCTGTCTCAAAAAGACAAAAAAAAAAAAAAAAAAAAAAAAAAAAAAAAAAAAAAAAAAAAAAAAATCTAGGCCAGGCATGGTGGCACACATTTGTAATCCCAACACTGATGTGGCTGAGGCAGGAGAATGGCTGAGAAGCGGAGGCCAGCTGCTACAAAGTGAGTTCAAGGCCAACCTGAACTGCATAGTGTGAAGCTGACTCAAAAAGGCTAAAATTTAAAAACCCTAACTTCCATAAATGTGTAGCAAAATGGCTGAGAAAAGTTATTCAGAAAGGCATTTTGGAGAGATTTTCTGCTTTAAGTAGTCAGATTTTAGTGATTATTTCCTTTCTTCAGACAAGATCTCTCTGTTGCCCAGGCCAACCTTGAAATCCTGTACTCATTCAATCCTCCTGCCTCAGCCTCCTGACTAACTGGGATCCTGGGTGCATACCACTGTGTTTCTAGCTACCATTATTTTAGGTTTTACTTACAGAACTCACTTAAATTTTAAAAGGAAGATTATAGGCAAGTCTTAAAAAATAGTATGAGTCCTACATATTCAGCACCAATAATTATCAGGTGAGCCAGCCTTATCTGTTTTTTTTTTTTTTTTTTTTTTTTTTGGCAGAATCAAGGATTGAACTCAGGACCTTGCACTTGCCAGGGAAGCATTAATCCCACTGAGCCATCTATCTCCCTGGCCCAAGCCAGCCTTATTTTGCCTATGACTTCATTTCCTAATCCATTCCAGGCACTTATCTTTCTGTCTCCATGATGTATCTTTAAGAGTGAGAGAGAAACTCTCCCCCCTTTAAACCACAGGGCAGAGATTGAGTTACAACCACCCTTCCCATACTTTTCTAATGTAAATTTGTACTTCAGCATAATAGCAGCTGTGCCTGGGGGATATAGGAAGCAATCACTGGTTTGCCCACTTGGTAGACTAGCAAAGGTGTATGAGTGTGTGTAAAAGTGCCAAACAGACTTTTACTCACACAATCCTCAACTAACAGATTTTGCATATTTACCTGAACATAACAAGGAGTAAAATACACCCACACCACTCTTCTATTCTGTAAGCATGGGTTTTGCCATATGTGGAATGTGGGTGTGATTCACAGCACCTGCCTGGGGAAAGCAAAACTCACTGATGCATTCACTGACTTGGCACATCAACAGCAAGACGTATACAGGAGATGCTGAGCAGCACAAGCTCATTGCTAAATTTCTGTGCATTTAAGATTTGGTTTTTTTTTTTTGTTTGTTTGTTTGTTTGTTTTTCTGGTAGCAGAAGGTAATTCAGTACAACGCCATGAGAAAAAAACAGATCTGTAAGTTTTGGAGGAGGTTGAACATCAGTCATCACGCATAGATGAAGAGGAGGAGGAAGACTTTGGTTATACGAGCCAAAGTTCCTGTGACAGTGAAATGGAACAAGAACTGACTGGTTACAGACATAACAAATGCAGACCTCTTTGATTTAATGGTGTAAAAAACAGCAATGTGAATATACATTTGACTAGCAGAAATGGTACAAAATGGTCATGCAACCAAATAGAATGATCCAAAGTTAGAACTAGGTCCAAAAATATAGTGAGGATCTTAGCAAGAGTGAACCAGTTATATGGAATGCCAGCCTTGTCATTCAATGTTGAAAATTGTCATGACAAAATGCTATAAAATGTTGTGAAATACACATATGATGAAATACAAGTAAAATACTGTGTGCATCAATAGCCATATTAAAAATAAAAAGTTTTTATTATGACACCCTCATGGGCTGAACTGAAAGCATTCATAGGTCTTCTGTACATAGCAGGGCCTTCACATGGTCATTGCAGGAATGTAAAAGACTTATGGAAAAGTGATGTGTTTGGGCTTGAGGACTGTAAATTAAGGCTGGTGTTGAGATTTGAGTTTTCCTCAATATTGCCTGATTTTTATGACAAAACTACCCACCAAAAAAAAAAAAAAAAAAGAAGAAGAATGCATAATCTGACTGTTATTCACTCATGGTTTGAGCGATTTGTGGGTAACTGTCAAGTATACACACCATCTGAATGCATAACTACTGATGAACATCTTGTAGCAGTTCATGGTCCCGGTAGCTTCAGGCAGTATATCCTCCCACAAAAAAAGCCCTTCAAAATATTACATAAAAATTGATTCCCTTGTAGATGCAAAGACTTATTATGCCTTCAATTTAAAAATTTATCCTGAAACTCAGCCACCTTATTCATATAGTAATAAACAGAATGATGTCATGAGCAGACTTGTTGCTTCCATCTCCCAGATTGATTGGAATAGGACATTCAACAATGATTTGCTGGTTTCCAGTTGATGTAACACTTGCTAGCTGAGTCCAACTTGACCAGCATAGGCAGGCACAAAACAGAAATTCCAAATGAAATGTTGCAGTTTCCAAAGAGAATTATATAGTGCAATCTTTGGATTTCAGAAAGATATAACATTGGCTTGGTAAACGGTAAAGAAAAAACAAACTGGTACTGCTGATGTGAACATTGTACCAATATTATGGAAATATTGACATGAAAATCTCAGCAAGGGCCAGGGAGATGGCTCAGTGGAATAAGTGCTTCCCTGGCAAGTGCAAGGGCCTGAGTTCAATCCCTGGTTCGAGTTCAATCCCTGGTTCCACCAAAAAAAAAAAAAAACAAAAAAAAAAACTCAACAAAACAGAAGCCTGAAGTAGTAACAACAAAACCAAAGGGAGAGTACAAGTTGATGCGTTAGTCAACAACTATGATGTCACTGGAAACACAAAGTGCTGGCCAATGATTGTGTCTTACTTGATCCTATACATGTGTGGCATGAACAGTTTAATAGTTAACAATGAAAATTATCACAAATTTCCTTAGAATATTGGGACTAGAACTCATAAAAGATCATTATGGCACAGAAAAAAAAAAAACAATTATGTCCAGAAACTATGCAAAAAATTATGGAGCACACTAGTGTGCTGACAGGTGGACAGGGAGGTCATGCATCACAAGGACCTACAGCAACAACAACAGGAAAACCAAAGATATCAACCAAGCCCTATAATAAAGAATAGGAAAACAAAATATACATGTTATTAAGTGACACATGTGCATAGAACATGAAGTTTTCATGTGTGAAGACTGCCTTGGGTGTGACAGTTGAAGCAAAGATTATTTCTGTGGCAGACCTTTGTAGTTATGTTGTAGTTCACAAAGATTTTTTGTTTGGCTATTTTGATCCTTCCTTCCTTCCTTCCTTCTTTTGAGACAGGGTCTCACTCTGCAGTCCAAGCTGGCCTTGAATTCATGGTGATCCTGCCTCAGCCTCCCAAGTGCTAGGATTATATAGGTGTACATCACCATGCCAGGCTCACATAGGTTTTTATTTCTTAGCTTTTGGGTTTTGTAAGCAAGTAAACAGCTTGGTGTGAATTTTTTTTTTTTTTTTTTTTGGTACAGGGTCTACAAGGTCTCACTACATAGATTGGACTCATGCTGACTCCCCTGTTTTCAGCCTCACAAGCACTGGGATTACAGGTGCACAGCACCACACCCAGTCTCAGTCACTGTTTCAGCAAGCCCCAGGGGTGGGGCCAGCACAGCAGGGATCAAACCAGTCTCAGGGCCTGCCCAAGCAGGAACTTTAGCTCACTGTGCTATCTGGCCAGTCCATGTTGACATCTATTCTATGCACTCATTACATACTTGATATTTTATTTTCTTGTTATATTATTTTTCTGCTAAGTGTACATTGTACAACATAGGAGACTCCAGACAAAACAGGAGCAGTGATAAGAATGGCCACCGGGCTGGGAGTGGTGAGATAGTTCAGTGTTTTAAAGCCCCTGCTTAGGCAACTGCAGGGAGGTTAGATCCCTACCACATGTCATGCCAGCCTTGCCCCCAGGGCAGGCTGAGCCTGTCACAAAAAAAAAAAAAAAAAAAAAAAGACATGTCTTAAAGCCAGAGAGATAGCTCAGTGGCTCAGCAACCTGCCTGGCAAGTACAAGATCATGAATTCAATTCCCATTATCAAAAAAAAAAAAAAAAAGGAAGAAAGAAAAGAAAAAAGAACTTGTCCAAAAATGGCCTGCCACATAGGAAAGGAAAGCTAAGCACATGGCTCTCAGTGTTAAGAAAGGCATATGCATAGAATGTGCAGTTGTTACATGTGAAGACAAAGATTTTTATTGTACTATTCTAGTGGAACTTTCATTTTAGTTCACATAGGAATTTAATTCTGTTGTTAGTTTTTAGACTTTATATACCAAAAACCATTAAAATTTGACGCTTTTTTTTTTTTTTTTTTTTTTTTTTTTTTTTTTTTTTTTTTTTTTTTTTTTTTTTTTTTTTTAAACAGAACCAGGGCTTGAACTCAGGCCCTTGCGCTTGCCAGGGAAGTGCTCATTCCACTGAGCCATCTCCCCAGCCCCGGGCAATTTTTTTTTTTTAATGCTTTTTTATGAACACTCTTGGGGGCTTGTGGGTTAGTTCAGTTGGTTTTTGTTTCTTTACATTTATTTTATTGAATAGCAATGAGACAGTTTCAAATCAAATTAGTAGGACAAGTTCAGATATTTAAGCACCTGCTTGGGCAAACCCAGCCAGACGCAGGGGACCATGGTTCATTCCCAGCTCCACTTGCCTTATCAGACCTGCCCTTGAGGCAACCTGAGCAAGCCAAAAAAAAATCCTTTTATAAACACTCTAAAAACATTAAAAATGCTGTATTTTTAAAACTATTTTTCCTGGGCTGGGCATGGTAACACATGCCTGTAATCCCAGAACTGGAGAAGTTAAGGCAGTAGGATTGTTGTGAGTTCGAGAGCAGCCTGTGCTACAAAATGAGCTCAAGGCCAACGTAAGCTTCAGAGGAAGACCCTGTCTCAAAAAGACCAAAAACACTTTCCTGTTACATACTCATTATTTAATATAATAAAACCATAAAATTAAAATTGAGGGCCGGGAGATGGGTCAGTGCATAAGTACCTGACTGGCAAGTGCAAGGTCCCAAGTTGTACCACAAAAAAATAAAATAAAATTTTAAAAAATTAAAATTGATAATTCACCTATAGAAACATTCTAAAGAATGTGTTATACACCGACAATAATGTACCTTTACAACAAAACTGCTGTTTAGCCCCGTCATATGCAACTCCATTACTCTTGTTATGAGTTTCTTTTTAAATGTTCCCTCAGAGCCTGTCTGTGGCATTTATAGAGTTAACTATTTTATCCTTCATCCTATCTCCCACACCCAACAAAGTGAGTATGCAACAAAACCCCAAGGTAGTAGTTTGGAAAAGAAAAAAATAATAATTAAAGGGAGCCAATGAAGCTCTGAAATAGCTATTTACAGAACCTCAGTTCCTAATCCATCTTTCAGATTTTAGATGGAGTCCAAGGGGCCAGTAACACACTTTTATTCTGGCTTCCAAAAGAGGGAGCAGGGGCTTGCGGCTCTATCTATGCAAAGGACTAGAGCCTAAGAAAGGACTTTGAGGTCTGGCAGGTGATCTTGGGGTTCTCCCTAAAGATCTGCAGAGTGGATCAAGGATGTGGATATTCCCAGGGGGGCCTGCTGAGCACAGAGAGGGGTGGTGGGGGGCGTAGCTGGAGACACCCCTTTCCCTTCCCAGGTAGAGATCATTGGCTTCTCTTTATTAACTATAAGTGACAGCATCCATGTAATTCCTCTTCACAGGTTGCTTCAAAGATGATGACATCACAAACAGGTGAGTTCTTATTTAATACACAGATGCAACAGACTTTAAGATTATTAATTGATTCTTCGGACCCCTACCTACTCTGTGACTCTGTCCCAGGCCCTGTCCTCACTGAAACTGCCAACTCACATACAAACCAAGAAACCAGACAAATTTTAAGGCTTTTGCCCAGACATTAGCGTAAGAAGGTTCTCTGAGGTTGCAGAATTCACTCAGGGATTTGGACTGCCATATCAAAGGACTGAGGTGGGAGGAGCAAGATGACCCAGGTGTGACCACAGTATCAGAAATGGGCTATCAGAGGACTAGGGAGATAGCTCAGTGGCATAAGCATCTGTCTTGGCAAGCAGAAGGCCCTGAATTTGATCCCTGAACCCCCCCACCAAAAAAGAGAAGAGATATCAATATTCAGAAAATGCCCCCCCCAGCACTTCAACCCCTGCCCAGATGTCTTACCCTGATCCTTCCTACTGCAAGTTCTGCCCTGTAGCCTTTAATTCATTCTCCTGAGGAGAAGGCCATACCTTTTATGGGTATTTAACAGGAGGTTAATTGACTTTCAGCTTTCTCAAAGGAGCGGCAGCAAAGGTGGCTGGGAGTTTGAAGGCTTACTCTCTTAGTCCTGGGAGGTGGGGAAAGAACAGTATTACAGAACCATGGACAGGCACAGTAAAAAGCTAGGCAGGAACTCCAAGAAGAATAAGGTCACCAAATTTGGTGACAAAAGGTGCCTGTGGGACTGATAATAATCCTGACCCTATTTCACACAGCATCAGTGAACCTGAAGACCTAACATCTCTCTCAGTGCCCAGGACTGTGGAAGGAATTTGTCTCTTGCCATCAGAAACCATGCCAGGGGCATAAGAGAGACCCCACCCCCACCCCCGGCAAAGCCTCCAGCTCTCAGCACCTAAAATGCTCGACTGTTGGGGCTGCTGCTGAGCAGCACAGCACTTGCCTAGCATGCACAAGCCCTGGGTTCAACGCCCAGCAGAGAGGAAGGAGGGAGAGAGAGAAGAGATCCTAGTACTTTGGACTAGGCAGGAGGATCACAAGTTTGGGCTTCATCTGGGTAACTTAGCCAGATGGTGTCTCAAAATTAAAACCTATAAAAAGGGGTAGTGGGTCCAGGGAGATGGCTCAGTGGAATAAGTGCTTCCCTGGCAAGCACAAGGGCCTGAGTACACTCCCTGGCTCCACCAAAAAAAAAGGGGAAGGGGGCTAGAGATGTATAGCTCAGTGGTGGAATGGCCCCGAGTTTGATCCCTGGCTCTGCTTAAATAAAAAGAAATCAGCAGGGCGTGGTGGCACAGGCCTGTAATCCCAGCACTCGGGAGGCTGAGGCAGGAGGATTGTTGTGAGTTCAAGACCAGCCTGAGCTACAAAGTGACCTTAAGGCCAGCCTGAGCTGCATAGTGAGACCCTGCCTCAAAAAGACAAAAAAAAAAAAAAAAAAAAGAAATCAAATAATTAGTGCAGGCACTCTCTAAGATATACTGAGTAAAGAGTGAAGGGTAGAATTGTGTGTGGAATAGGCTACCTTGTAGGTGAGTGCCCTGGTGCACACCTGTGATCCCAATCCTGTGGCAATGAGGGAGGAGGGTTAGGAGCTCAGGGCTGGCCTCCTGGATCCTGTGTCCAAACAAAGCAAAAAAAGAAAACCCCAAGTAACCAAACAAAAACAAAAAAAGCTGCCTTTTGTGTTAAAAGGTATGTGTGTGGATAAAAGTCTTCATTTCTAATTTAATAAAGACTGGAAAAATATATTAAAAATTAGCAATGATGCCAGGTGTGGTGACATGCACCTGTAATCCTACCACTTGGGAGGCTGAGGCAGGAAGATTGCTACAAGTTTGAGTCCAGCCTGAGCTGCATAGTAAGTTTGGGGCTAGAACCAGCCTAACTACAAAGTGAGACCCTATCTCAAAGAAAAATTAAAAGCAATGGTTATAAAGAGACTTGGGCAACTGGAATTCACCAAGAAAAGCACCAGCACGTATAGGTAACACAGGAGGCAGCAAAAACTTTGGGGTCAACAGACCTGATTCAAGTCCCTTCCTATTTCCTTGCTTTGTGGCCTTGAGCAAGTCTCAGAAGATCAACATTCC
Source organism: Ctenomys sociabilis (assembly GCA_004027165.1). Lineage (NCBI taxonomy): Eukaryota > Metazoa > Chordata > Mammalia > Rodentia > Ctenomyidae > Ctenomys > Ctenomys sociabilis. Next base: position 9,294 of record PVKA01009571.1, on the reverse strand, counting down.
CTCTGTAAAAAGAACACAATCCTAGAATGAAGTTCATAGGGTGGTAAACCACAAGGGAAGAGACTATCAAACCATGCAAGTTAGCTAGAGAGAGGCAGCGCAGCTGGCAGCCCTAGAGATGCAGACACAACTGGAATGAGCTGGGTTAAAAGGAGTATCATTAATTTTTTGCCCTCTGGTGCTTTGAGTAGATCCCAGGGCCTCTAAGTGTGAGGTAAACACTGTACCACTGAGCTACATCCCCAGTCCAAAATTTTGAGGTCAAGATGCAAAGAAATATACTTCATCATCCTTTTTTTTAGACAGGTTATTTCTATGTAGTTCACAAAGGTCTTGATTTCCAGCCCCAAGAGAAAAAGAAAAAATCCTTAAGAGCACTTGCTATGTACCTGGCACTAAAGGAAAGTTATAAATTTTTAAGACAGTCCAATTATGTAATCCAAGCCAGCCTCAAACTCACTGTGATCCCCCTGCCTCAGCCTCCCAAATGCTAGGACTACCAGCATGCACCACCATGCCCGGTGCAAGTGCTAACTTAATAGAAGCGCACTGCAAGCCTATGAGGTAATAACTTGGGACCTTATACTTGCCAGGCAGGTGCTTATGCCACTGAGCTCTCTCCTCCTGCTCTGAGTTAAGAACTTTTACAGGTGGTGGGTAGAGGCACAGAAGGGTTGTGTACCTTGCCTAAGGTCAAATGGCAAGGAGGGGTCCTGTAGAGATTGGAATCCAAACAATCTAGAGCTTTTGCCACCCTCTCCAGTTCAACTTTGCTCTAGAAGGCTCATACACTCATTCTTTCATCTTGTAAGAGGCTGAAAGAAAGCAAATACTGAAAAGTCACCACCTTGACATCAAATCTCCTTTGAAACCAGAAATAAAACCTTACACCTGGTAAGTGACAGCGATTTTGTAGTGTGAACAGCCTGCCAAGTATTTAGTTCCCAAAGTCTTCAATGGTTCAGGTGAAAGGATTTGCAGCAAGAAAAGGAAAGAGAGCAATCAAGACTGAATTCCAACGTCCAAAGAAAAATCAGCACAGCATGGAAGTTTCAGAATCAAAGGCTTCAATGGCCAGCCCTGAAAGACCCATCTGCAAGGGAAGGAGAGGATTTCCATCTGGCTCAGCATCCCCGAGCCTGGGATCACAGCAAGCCACACTGGGGTCTTTTTTAAAAGTAGATTTAAAATGAGACAGCACAAGACACAGGAAGTATACCCACGAATCATTCTCTTCATAACATTTAGTCCTCACTGCAAGCCTGGGAGCTGGGATGGTAATGAAACTGACCATGTGATCATCCACCGGCTTGCCAACCTCAGGTGTTTTCTCTAAAAGCCCTTCACAAGCTGGGAGGGAGGTACCCAGTTCCAGTATCTGCAGGGACGTCTGAATAAGGGCTGGCATCTAAGTACCTGCTTCTGAAGGGTGATGCCACCATCGTTGAACCCCGAGACCAAGATTGGAAGATCTTCCCAGCAGGGGCCTCTCCATGCATGACTCAAGGCCCTGCCCCACCTGTCAACGACTACTCAGGTATTTGTCCCACTGCTGACTCAAGGGTGACGTTTTCTGATAGGAAAGCCATAACTTCTCCCACAAACAACTTGGTCATCTGTTCCCTCCCGGGCGCTCCCACTCCCGCACTACAGGGCTGGGGAATGTGTGGAGGAGGAAGTCCGAAGCCCGAAATGTGCATAATGCCTTCCTACTAAGTAGCAGGTCCTGGGACATCAGGAGAAAAAAAAAAAAATTGCCTGAGGTCATGATGGACTGACAAATGCATCCCTCTCTCTAAGAAGCTTGGGAAAATGCAATGTGCCAGAGCTCCAGCGCCCTGTTCACTGCCCTATTCACTGCGGGTAGGGCCACAAGCCTGTGGGCGGGGCTGGGTGGCTGGAAAACAGCAACAGACCCCGGTTTTGAATCTGATACATTTTAAAGAAGATGTGGTGGCTGTGAGCCTTCAGGGATTAGTCTCCTGCAAATACGCACCTGAAAACCGTGGGAGGACCAGTCCCAAGACACAGTGTAATTCTACACAAGAGCTGCTCTAGTTCTAACATTCTTTGAGCATCTCCCTTCTTCAGGCCTTTACACAAATGTCACTCTTGTTAGTAATGACTTCTCCAAATCCCCACCCCCTGCAATATGCATAGCTTTTATCACCTTCTCTGCTTGATATTTTTTGTTTGTTTTGTCTTTTTGAGACAGTCTCACTATGCAATTCAGCTCATTTTGTAGCCCAGGTTGGTCTCAAACTCCCAACAATCCTCCTGCTCCAGCCTTATTTTTTCTCTTGGTATGGATCATTATGTCTTCTCCAATTAGAAAGGAGGTTCCACAAGGGATTTTCTCCAGTGAGGGCTCCACTTCCTCCCCAGCACCTTGTGCAGTGTTGGCAGGTGGTCGACATAAATTTGTTCAGTGAACGGAAAGTAAACGGCTCTGTCGTCTCTGGAGCACTTCTCCTTCGGAGCACAAATCACCTTTCCCTTCGCCTGACAGCCACACCTTACTAGTTAGCTGTCTGCAGAACCAGGTGGCACACAGATTTCCTGGGTCTGAGGTTTAAGGGAGACTTCGTGGGGAGAATTCGACAAGTACCAAGTGCCAGGCAACTCTTTCCTATTCATGATCAACACAGACTAAGACTATTTATTTTTGAGATGCTGGTGACAGAATCCAGGATGAGCTACACTCCAAAAGCTCCAAGATACACCCGGGCACGGTGGGGCATGCCTGTAATCCCAGCACTCGGGAGGCTGAGGCAGAGGATTGTTGTGAGTTCGAGACCAGCCTGAGCTACAAAGTGAGCTTAAGGCCAGCCTGAACTGCATAGTGGGACCCAGTCTCAAAAAGACAAAAAAAAAAAAAAAAAAAAAAAAAAAAAAAAAAAAAAAAACTCCAGAACAAATTTCTTTTAGTACATTCCCAATATTGCATGGAATAGATTTATAATAACAAATTAGTCCTGTTGATTTGAAATCCAATGTACCTCGGCATCTTGTAGTTTTACTTGGTAAATCTCAAAAGACTACCAGTCATGCAGCTATTTTGCTAAAAGCAGGGTGATGTATCTTAAGACTTTAGAAGATACCGTCCACACTACAATCCTTTCTCCACTGATATTTAGTTTTTTGAGACAGGGTCTTGCTGTGCGCAAGGCTGGCCTTGAACTCGCTGCGATCCTCCTGCCTCAGCCTCCACAATGCTAGGTTTGTAGATGTGCACCACCACAATTTTGGAGCCGTGAGATTTTTATCTCTGGCAAGATCTGACTGAGTTAGCCTTGTTGAATTTAAGCTTTTTGTATTGCTCACTGAAACCCTTCCCAGCACACCTCTGCACTGCCCAAAGCTGGAAAGACACCGGGCTAGGTCTTGAACAATTAATGGGCCGCAGGATGGGAAGACAGCAGGTGGGAGGTGCTGGGTGCACGGGAGCGCTCAAGGAAGGTGTTACTCTGTTACACGAACAACAGGAAAGCAAACAGGTGCTAGGCTCAGGTGTCTGTTGAGATTTTGATCTGGGGCTTCCTTACACCCAGAAGAGTGGGGCCGAAAAGGCTCGGCTGACCTTAGACTGCACAGCAAGCTGTTTTGTGACAATTAGGTAAGGTTACACCAGGGGTGTGCAGGGCTCTGAGGGACCAGGGAGCACGCAGCATAAGCCCAGCCTGAGAACATCCCTGGCTCACGGGGAAAGCTCATATTTTCCTTAAGAAAAAAAATTCCCATTGTGAAATATCCCATAGGCAAGAGAAGGCTGGGAATTTAGCTCAGTGCTAAGGTGTTGGACTAGCAGGTGACATTCTGAACTTTTCATTTATTCATTAATTGTTTTTTCTTTTTCTTTTTTTTTTTTTTTTTTTTTTTGTGGAACCTGGGATTGAACTCAGGTCCTTGCGCTTGCCAGGGAAGTGCTTATTCCACTGAGCCATCTCCCCAGGCCCCTGGTTTTTTCTTTTTCTTATTATTTTAGGGAAGGGTCTACAGGATGTTCAGGGTCTCACTACTAGATCAACCCCATAGTGATCCACCTGTTTATAGCCTCCCAAGAGTTGGGATTACAGACAGCTGCTACCACCCCAGTCTCAATTGCTATCTCAGCACACTCCCAGGGGTGGGGCTGGGGATTGAACACCTGGCCCCTGGGCCTGCACCTGCAGGCACTTTAATCTGCTGAGCTAGTTAGCTGGCCCCTATTCATTCATTTAATGGGTAAGTATTGAGCAACTATTATGTGCCAGCTCTGGACTATCTGGAATCCCCAAAACAAAAATCCCTGGCCTCCTAGAGCTTATATTTTAATGAGACACACAATGAAGAGAATGCATGAAATACACAGTGTGTTAAATGATGAAAAATGCCACAGGAAAAATAAAGCAAAACAGGAAAGGGAGTCCTGAGGGGTAGAGTTTATTAGCTCCAAAGGGGGTCCCAGAAGGGCCTCAACGAGAGGGGGACATTTCAGCAAAGTCTTTTCAGGACTTCTGAGAGTGATTAGTGAGGACACCACAGAGGAAACAGCGAGGGTAAAGGCCCCAAGGTAGAAATGTTTCTGGAGTATTCTCGGTAGGTACAGCTAGGAAGCAAAGCCCCTACCTAGGTAGAGTGGGAGCTTGAAAGCCCAAGGTGAAGGGGCTGGGTTGGAGAGAGAGGTGCACAGGTCTGGGAGCTTTGCAAGTCATAGAGAGGACTTATTCTGTGTGAGATGGGGATCATGAGCCATTTTTAGCAAGGATGATTATTTTCTAACCTCATTTAAAAGACAACTCAGCCGGGTGTGGTGGCGCATGCCTATAATCCCAGCACTCTGGGAGGCTGAGGCAGGAGGATTGTTGTGAGTTCGAGACCAGCCTGAGCTACAAAGTGAGCTTAAGGCCAGCCTGAACTGCATAGTGAGACCCTGTCTCAAAAAGACAAAAAAAAAAAAAATAAAAATAAATAAAAGACAGCTCAGCGGTGCGTGTGGGGAGGGCATGCTGGTAATCCCAGCTCGCAGCAGGCTGAGGTGGGAGGATCTCCATGAGCGCAAGGACAGCCTAGGCTATGTGTGAGTTTAAGGGTAGCCTAAAGTGCATCATCACAAGGCCCTGTCACCAGGAAAAAAAGAGGAAAGAAACAACCCTGACTGTTAGTGGAGAAAAGACGAGGGGGGAGGGCGCAGGGAGACCAGAAAGGGCCTGCTGCAACCACCTTCCCTAGCAACTGAAAAGCTGGGTTCCCATATTGAATGCCAAACCATGGAAACAGGTGTGTTCCCAGTCTTGAACTTGCCCAGGTAGAACAAATCTGAAAAACTTGCGGCTTGTTACAAGGGCTGCTAATTACAATGCTAGCTAATTATTATCTAGCATTGGCCAATTATCCCACGGGGTCCTGAGCGGGCTACCTTTTACGATCTTATTCCTGGGGTACAGGTTCACCTGTCCAGGGAGGCCCATTAGATCCCAGCAATAATAAGAGTTTGGGGTGGGGGATGGGCACTTGCGCCTCTCTTTTAGGAGTGAGACCTGCACACAGATTTCTGCCTGGCTCAAGCACCAAGTGGATTCCAGCTAAAACTTGCATTTAGTTAGAACTGTCACTTTCCAGGACCTGGGTTGTTGGCCACAGAAAAGAGGAAATGCTGTTTGGCTAGCATTTATTTGGAAGAGAAGTTAGGGGAAAACGGGCTGAAAATTGCCCAAAAGCAAAAAACAAAAGAGGCCTTTCAAAGGCAAACGGGGTGAATTTTAGCATCACAATTGAAATGAGATGCAAAGAAAAGATAGCTTTTCCTAAGTAAGGGAGGTAATTCCCTGCCCTTAGAAGGATGAATCAGCTTCCACAGGAGATGAAAATTTGGCCAACAAGCGGAAAAGGGCTATTTTTTTTTTTTTTTCTTTGATCTGGGAGCCTAACCCAGGGCCTCAGTTATGCTTACAGGTACCTGGTGAATCTACCACTGAGCTACATCCCTAGTATGACTGGGTTTGAATTTGCAATTCTGCTTCACCTCCTAGCTTTTTTGATCTCTCTGAATAATTTTTTTTCCTTGACACAGGATCTCACTATGTAGTTCAGGCTGGCCTTGAACTCACTATGCAGTGAAGGCGGGCCTCAAATGCATGGCAATCTTTGAGCCTCAGCCTCCCAAGTGCTGGGGTAACACCTCCAACTTGCTTAAAGAGGTGGCAGCTCCAGCTTGGGCCCTCTGCCATCCTTGCCCAGGAAGGCATAGCCCCAGCTCCCGACTCAGGGACACACCCGTGAGCACCCATCTCTTCCGGGAGCACCCTTTCCCTTTCTGTACCTCCCGAGGCATTGACTCACCAAGGCCGACAGGTAAAACTGACCACTCCCCTCAACCTCTGACCATCTCGGTGATCAGAAAGGACCCAGGAAATGAGCCACATCAAGGTCTCTATAAATTCTATTCCGGAATCTCCCAGAGGGCAGAAGTTGTATCCTAAGTCAGGGCCCAGGCTTCTTCTCTGGTCCCCCATTCCCATCCCACCTCTACCACTCTTCGTCCGTAGAACTTCCTTCCCCCTCCTCCATCAAAGGTGCCCTTGGACAACTGGCCTCAGGCTGGACAATCACGCCCACGCTCAGCTAGCTCCACATACTGTATTTGTTCTTCAAATACCTATGATCCAACCTCTGAAGTTGTTGGGACAATGAATGGATGGTAGACAACTGGCAGCCTTAAAAAATGCTATGACCATGGGTGCACGCCTGTAGTCAGTGCTGGGGAGGCTGAAAACGGAGGATCACTACGAGTCTGATCTGTGAAGTGACTCCCTGTACCAAATACATTTTTAAAAAAGAAAAAGAAAAAGCCAAACCCAGGTGGGTGTGGTAGTGCATGCTATCATCTCAGCACTCCAGAGGCCAGGCAGGATGGCCTTGAGTTCGAGGACCTTGGCAGCCAAAACTATAAAGCAAGACACAGTCTCAAAAAACTAAAAGCCAAACCAAAATCCCAAGTTCTGGAAAAAAAAAAAACAAGCAGAAGCTGACCGATGCAAGGCCATCCTCCCTTCCCAGGGGCTGCTAGCTCTGTAACCTCCTATCATAGCTCAAATCCTCCCCAGTCCACGGTGAACTCACTGCAGCCCACCAGGCCCACTGCTCAGCATCCAGCAGGTAAAGGCCACAGACTTTCCTTTCCTAACAAAGCCAGTGTGGGTTTAGTCACTGCCAAGCAGTGTTTGCTTAACACAGAGTCAGAGGAGTGAAGAAACTGGTTTGGCTGGTTTGCTGGGCTGGAAGAACTCCAGAGGAACTTCTGAACCAAGGGTAAACTGTGGGGGAGCCTCCGACACCGAGGTATACCCAGGACTCCCTGAGCTCTTGGATTTAAGTGATTGAACACTGGAGATGGCATCTTAGGACAAGGGCATGGTTGGACCCATTATATAGGCGGCAAAACTAAGGCTCAGGAACTTACGGCCACTACCACTCCATGACACACTGCCTCAAAACTTCAACTTTGAGAAAATGCTACAAGGGTTTTGGAGAGAAACAGAGTTAAGAGGTAGCTGACAGGAAGAAGTTAAGAGAAGCAAGAGAGCCTAATGCCCTCCCTGCCATAACCCACATTAAGCTAAGCTAGGAATCACAGAGGGAATATTTTTACAAGAGGACATCAACTTCTTTTTAATTGACCAAAGATGAAAAATGCTTATAAATGATTTTGCTATAAGCTGGACATGGTGGCACACACCTCTATTTAAAGCTACTCAGGAGGCTGAGTCAGGAGGATCACAAGTTTGAAGCAAGCCCAGGTATATCTGCAAGATCTTGTCTGAAATTTTAAAAAATTAGGGGCCAGGGAGATGGCTCAGTGGAATAAGTGCTTCTCTGGCAAGTGCAAGGGCCTGAGTTCAATCCCTGGTTCTTCAAAAAAAAAAAAATTAAAAGGGCTAGAGCACTTGTAGTCAAGTCCCTGGCTTCAGTCTGAAGTCCAGCAGCAAAACCAAAAGGCCAAAAAGGAAAGGCAAGGAAGCTGGGCATGGGGGCACACACCTGTAACCCCAGCACTCATGAGGCTAAAGCAGGAGGATTCTTGTGAGTTCCACACTAGCCCAGGCTACAAAGTGAGTGCAAGGCCAGCCTGAGCTTCATATAGTGAGACCTTGTCTCAAAAAGACAAAAAAAAAAAAAGGCCAGCTGCTGCCCTTCCATTTCTACACTTAGGTTTTGAGAGCTCCCTTCTCTGGCCTCTAAGCTTTCAGAGACAGGCACTAAGCACATAGTATTTGAAATAGGCACTCACAGCTAGACTAAATGAATCACTATGGATGACCAGGTGCTCACACCCTAGCTGCTCCAAGTATTTGGTCATCAAATATGAATCAATCCACCAAGCCTAGCCATATTATCACACATCACCAGGCATGGCGGTATACACCTGTAATCCCAGCACTCAGGAGGCTGAGCCAGGAGGACTGCTGAGAGTTCAAGGCCAGCCTGGGCTACATAGCAAGTTCATGGCTTGTCTGAACTACATGGAAAGATCCTGCATTAACCAACCCTGACCCCAGCCAAAAAAAAAAAAACAAGCAATATAAAACCATCATGCAGTATGAGGAAACAGTTTCACAGAGGACTTCCCCAAAGTCACGTAACTAGTAGCTGAAATTAAGACCTGGATTGTTCCAGTCCTTGCTTACTGGACTACCTAACCCAGGTGTACTGACTTCATTTCTCCTCAGAAAGCCTCCTGCTGTGCTGAAAGAAGAGAGGGGTGAGACACAGTAGAAACCCCAAAAAGGCCACGTCTAGGCTGTGACAGGTGCCTCTTGGGGATTTTAGGGTTTTGGCAGCTCCGGGGAGATGCAAGAGCTGATTGCTTTAGCGCCTGCCTATGCTTGGAAGGGACCGTGTAACAGACACCAAATGAGGGTTTGAAAGAAAAGCTCACCCCATAAAAAGCCAGGAGAGCAGGCAGGGATTTCCATAGCCACCTGGCGGTGTAGAGAGTGAGGGGCCTTCCCTACTCCCTACATGGCCCTGCTGGGCTGGGACTTCTCAAACTCTTATCCTTCTGGAGACACAAAGGCAAAGGCAGGAAGCCTCCACAGATCTGAGTAAATGGGGAAGTGACATTCTGGAATTGGAGGGGAGGAGGTGGGCACCTGATAATGTAAACTAATCCCCAAGCAGGTTTCCATGTTTGCTTTGTTAAAGTCCAGTTTAATTAAGGGAACTGTGCCCTGTTTGCACCAGTTTTCAGCACCTCCTTTAGAGAGGAGGGAAATGGATGTATTTAACTACACAGGTGGGGGCCCATGAGCTAGG
>PVKA01009570.1:0-67886 GCA_004027165.1 Ctenomys sociabilis | reverse complement strand
TACATAATTCTATGAGAGGCAAGATTTGCACTGATGGTGGTTGGATAGGATATTATGTCTCCTTCTAGTACTATAGACAACCACTAGGAAAATAACAAGGTAGAAGGTATTAATTATTGAACTTTTGATGTAATTCAGGTATAAAAAATAAGATATGCAAACAGCTACACTCTCTTTATTTAATGATAAGAGACATACGGTATAATAATGTCTGTAAGTAGAATATCATGTATGCACCTTATATGATACCAAAACACTATGAAAACAGTTTGCAATGTACTAATTTATCAAATCTACCTTGTCAAGGTATCTTAAAAATGTCTCATTGATATTTGTACTTCAATAAAGCAAAAATTTTAAAAAAACAAATATTTGATAGAGAAATGATGATTTAAAGAAAGTTCCATCTTAGGACCGACACATGAACACGAGCAGATTTTGTTTTGGAACTGGTCTTTAAATCACTCCATTAGAATGTGAAACTCTAACCAAAGGATGTTATATTAAAGCATAAAAAATAGCATAAAATACACAGAATTTCAAGATTGCATCCCTGAAATATCCATAAAACACCTCCTGTGTTTTGTGGGTAGGGGCTGCAGGATGAAGACAGAGGATGAGGTTAGTGTGCAGAAGGCTCAGGGTTGACTCTCAGGCCCCTGTGCCTATGATTTCTAGGGGGGAAGGATGTCTACCATGAGGAAGCACTTTAACAAGGAGTAGCACCCAATTCTGTTCTTCAGAACTTCAACACAGAAGCCATTATTAAGCTTTTCAACAAATGTCCGCTTTGCCATGAGATTTCAGGGGAGCTTTTGCTTTGACACACTTTAAAACTTTCAGGTCTTTTAAAATTTGGAAGCTTTTAGATCTTATAAAATTTAATGAACACATGTTCATCCGTTGGCAAGGCTGAAAATCACTACCGCCTTCCTGTCCTGAAACATTTCCCATGTAACCATCCAGTTCGCGGCACTTGGCTTCCGGATCATCCCAGGACACTGAGGAAAGGAGCACTGATATGTAATTATATTACAACCTGGTAAGTGCAGGGTGGTGTGAGAAACCTAGAATGTGTGAGGCCCAGAAGACAGACTTCCCAGCGAGCTCCACATGTCAGAAAGGGATGGAAAACCTATTACTTAACTAGAGAGGGGACAGTTTCCTCAAGGTCCCTGGCAGGCATCATTTACACACACACACACACACACACACACACACACACACACACACACAGTTGGGATTTAGCACCATGTCTGACTTTGACTCATTAGTCATGAGGGCTATCATCTGAAAGGAGGTTGATCATGAAACTCTTTAGAACAAAAATGGAAAGTAATGGAAACCCAGTTATTGCATTCATTTTCTGCAGTACTCAACTCTGATTAATAGCCATAATTCTTTCAAATGTCTGTACATAATAGTGTCAATAAAATGTAAGTAGTTTGAGTAGGTGCTAAGGAGGAGACTCTAGATATTTTTTTTTTTTATTGTAAATGGGAACAGTAGCATTCTCATAAGCACAGTGGATTATCTTACATCCCGTAAAATCAGGTTAAGAAGGATGCTATTCCCTTCACTCTCCAGTGAGCTTAAAAGGTGGGAATCTTTCCAAGATAGCTCAATGTGCAAGATGTCATTTTCTCTAGGAAATTAAACACTATCATTAATTCACTTTGATTTTTTCCCCAAAGATGATAAAACACTTACAAGGCTATAGCTGCCACTAGCAGTATGAACTGAAAGGATTTCTTCCCCCATGGCAGCACATCACTTTAAATCCACCCCTCCCCTCCTCTATCTATCTCACAATGGAAAATCTAGACAAGATGTTTTATTCTTGCTTAACCTTGAAAGATATATGGTGTACTCAGTGGAAAACCTATTACTTAATTGGTTTTAAGAGATTTGACATCAAACAGGAACACATTCAAAATACAAATGAGGAGCTAAAAGAATTGAGTTTAGACTAATAAAGGGAAATGCTCTGGGAAGGTCATGGTCGATTCTTTTCCTTAAGTCCCTTAAGAAACACACTCATTGCAGGGTATATGGCGACAGTGGTGATGAGCCTCTTTCTGTCTTACTTTTTTTCTCCCAGCAAACATATTAGCTGTCTCTCGTATGTTAAGTTTTTCCTGAGATAGGGTATCATGCATGCTAGGCAAGTGCTCTAGCTCTCCTCATCCTTCATATGTAGTAATTTTGAAGCCTCTTTTTTTGACTGCAAAAAGGGGACTGAGAATAATGGATAAGGAAATAATTTCCAGGCAGTGCTCGCTGGGTTTTATTAGAGAACTACAGTTGTTTTCAGAGTCTTGCAAAAGATGGATAGATGCCAAGGAGATTAAAGAAAGCTTTCTGAAAGTCAGATTTGATCTTGACCTTGTAGGATTTGTAGATGTCTCAGGAGGCTGAGGGGAAAAATGTCTCGCACAAAAACCTACACAAATCAACATTACAGTGAAAGTCAGAATAGGAACCCTGGTGGGAGTTCTAGGGAGATCCTTTGCAGCTATCAGAGTCTATGGTACATGACAGCAACCAATGGGGTTGGAATAGGAGAGAATGCTGTGGTTGGCTTGGGGAGGATGCTAGCAACGATTCCAAGGCGCCTTGCACTACCATAGTGGCTATGTACTCCTCACCACTTATAGTTCAATGAAAAATAAATACAAACAACAGAGTCATCCTGGATTTGTGCCAGCCACATTTCACGGGCTTAACGACCATGAGCAGAGAGGAAGAAATTCCCTCAGGCTTTCACGGAGAGCAAACTGGTCAAGCAGTGGCCATGACTCATCCACATGGCTGACACTGACAAAAGATCTACAAGGTGCGGTACATGGTTTCAGGTAAATCCTGAGGGGACTTGACTGACCTTGTCAGATACAAAAGTTACACTTTTAGTTATATAGGTCTTGCTTTAACTTGGTCTTAACCATCCAGCAGAAAAGTATAAACATGGGGTATAAAAAGTAAGGTCATATTAATATGCTGAGCTCTAAGAGGCTCAAGTCAACAACTGCTCACAACTTCCAGTTCTGCTGATAACCCGTTACTATTATGGACTATTAGACTATATTGGTTTATTTTGCTGAGTTCAAGAACCTACAACCTTCAGACAGGCTTCAGTATGAAAAGTTCCTTTAAATACTTCTCCAAATACAGCTTCTCTAACTACAGTGGAACACCCATCTCTGACACAACAAAATGAAAAAGGGGGATATGTTGGGAGCCACAAAGCTAGGAGATTGATCAATATATATATGTAGGTGGGACTTGGCCCAGGGCCTAAAGCAAACCAGCTACCTCACTCCTGAGAGGAACATCCTGCCTGGGTAAGGTTAGCTCCCAGTTGCTAGCAACCTACTGTCATGTGTTACTAGCTTCACAAAAATATAAATAAAGGAGTGTTTTGTTGTGAAAAAAGAGAAAAATACATATGTATACACAAGAGAGTTAGAAGAAATATATAGCTACTTTCTCTTAGTTCATTGAGAATAAAAGTTTGTACTAATAATTTTAGATAAGATATCATGTCCACATCTTGTCCTCTGAATAACTAGTATGAAGACAACAATATGCAATGTATTAATTATTGTAACCATCCTACTAACCTGTTTTGAAACTGTTTCATTGCCATTTTATCTTTTTTTCTCATTAAATGAGTTTAAAAAAAAAAAAACATGTACAGCTCTTGGCTGGGGCAGCTCAGATAGGACAGCACACATGCATGGTAGAGCCCCATGCAACAAACAGGGGAGGCTGGTGTGGGGGCGGTCAGAGGCACAGGAACAAAGACAGGAAGTCATTTCACTGAGGACCCAGGACGGTAGCAATGGGCAAGTGATGGAAGTTGCTTATTTCAAGAAATTGTGGAGGCAGAACCAACGATGGCCGTGCCTCCAGCGCGAGGGTTTGAGAAGAGGCTACAGCGTGCTGCGCAGGAGGTTAGTTTGTTTCCGACCTGCTTAATCTGAGATGCTGAGACTTACAGAGGACGCTTGGGGCAACAGATCTCAGAACTGTGTTCTAGAATTTTTTTTTCTTTTAAAATTGCCTTCCTTTCTCAACTGCCCAGAACAAACATTTTAAGCTTTTACATGATTCTTAATGTTTTTAAACTAGGTTAAAGAAGAAGGAATGGTATAGCTCACACTGGTTTAAGTGTAAGGGTTTTCTAGTTCATCCATTATCTGGGGAGAGAGAGAGAGGGAGAGAGAGAGAGAGAGAGAGAGAGAGACAGACAGACAGACAGACAGACAGACAGAAAGAGACATGGAGGGAGGGAGGAAGGGAGAGAGAGAGAGAGAGAGAGAGAGAGAACAGCAGCACCAAGGAATTAAGGCAGCTGAGAGCACTAGGAGGTGGTCGCCACTCTGAGCACCTGAGGGTCCAGGCAGCCCACAGAGGACAGAGGACAGGGAGTGAGTGACTCCCTAGGCACAGCAGGCAGGACCGTGGCCTCCAGGCCCTCTCACTTCCTTCATCAGCACGCAGCCCTGCCCACTCCCAGGGGAGTCATGGCCAAAGCAAGGAGATGTTTCCATTCTCCTCCACCCTCCTTCCTCACACCTCCTCTCTCTCTCTTTCCCATAGTCAGTTTTCTTCACGACAGCTGAGTGGACCACTTCATGCAGCACACAGATGTCCTCTGCCTGCACAGAGATGGATACCTCTGCCCGTCCCCGTCCGTTTTCTTTCTGCATCACAGGGACTCATCCTTTTTCAGACTCTGCTTTACAGAAAGAAAGTCACAGAAGGCATCTCAAGTGCTGAATGACAGAAGAGGACACAGGGTTGAGGAAAAATTTCCTGGGTGACAGCCTACTGGCTATGTTTAAATGTTCATGTGAAAGACACAGGGCAGGGCGGATTGAGGAGGCCTCCTACGAGGCAGGAGCGGGGGACTGAAGTGCAGGTGGTGCTGGCGCTGGAAAGGACCAGCTTCCGGTCACTGCAGAAGGCAAGAACACAGCCCGCGGAGGGGAAGCTACAAAGCAAGGCCCTCAGAGGCTTCAGAATGACTCTTCCTCTGGGACTGTCACCAAAGCCACCTGCAGTGGGCTCAGTCCCTCTCCCTGTTCCCAAGGCCCCACCTACACTGCCACTTCCGAAGCGCTTGGGAGCAGTTCCTCCATCTGGCAAAGGGTCCAGCACAGAAGCCACCCTGGAGCCCCGCCTCTACCCCACTCGACACTTCCAGTCCTGGAATCCAAGCGAGAGTCACCTGTCACTGGCTATTGTCTTTTTTTTCACCCCAAACTCAATATTTGTGTTTCTGTTTAAAAACACATTTACATGTCTTGAATTTGGGCTTTGACTTTTAAATAAAACTTTCTTCTTTGCTCTAGTTTTTAAAGTCATCAGTGCACCTCAGATTACAGATTATCTACCTTAAACTGTGAAAATGTTTTGAAGAAATGAATGTGCTACTTTTTCTAACTGGTGACACCAAATATCTGTGTCAGTTCAAATACTGTGAATAGTTCCAAGGCCGTGTGCCCTCCTCTGTAAAATGCTTTTCCACATTTAGTGACTATTCAACCTCATAGAGAAAATGTTTCACAATTAACTTTAAAAAAGAAAAAAAAAATCACTGCCCATTTTTGTCTTAATCCAACACCCAAAGAGGAAATCAAATCTCAAATCTCTGCCATTATGATTTCCTGGACAGGTTGTCCCCACCTTGGGAACAGGCTGTGTTTTGGAAGTTCGCTTGTGAGTTGCGTATTTGGAACATGGAGCATAATTTCCATAGGAAACATTACAAAGTGTAATTAGGTTTCCAGGCCAGCACATAAAAGCAAATACACTATATACCTGAAATACCACAAATTTGCATGAAATAATGGAAAATAGCATATGGCGTTACAATCTGTTTTCCTTTAACATTGAAACACTTTGGAATCCTTGCAGAGAGCCGAGACTTGACTCATTTACTACTGGCGCCCAAGCACTCTGTGGGTTGGGTGCTCATTTTGGCCAATTCCCATTATGTCATCACCTTGTTTTTGGACTTGGGATGAATGGAATGATGAGGGGGGAGATTCTGACTGGGCCCAGGGTGCTGCAAAAGGAAGAGACAGTCAACTGGCTCTGGGGCAAGGGATGCACTTTCATTTCTATCACCTCTAGAGCCATCTTAATTAAGATATTCCCTCTCTCACTGAGACCAAGAGCAGGACATGGGCCAGAAGCGAACATGACGGGTGCTGTGGGAAGGGTCCCACTCTGCAGCCCTGTACTCAGGAGGAGGCCAGAAGGAAAGCAAAAAGAGGTGGCTCCCTACCTGTGGGGGGGAGAGAGAGAAAGAGAACCATTTATAAGTGAAAGGGAAAGCTCCTTCATCAGAGGGCAGACAGGGCCAGCTCAGGGACACCCTCAGAGCAGAGGGTGTGTCTGGAGTGTCTGACAGAACCAGGCTGGCCAGTCACCATGGGCCGAAGCCCCGCAGCACCTCTGGCTGTGGTTCTGGAGGTCTGGGACCACGAGGACACACAAGGCAGCCTGGGCGCTGCCAGGAAGAAAGACATGGCGCCCTGAAAAGAGACTCGAAGAGGGTCACAAAGAGAAACACTATTTCCACCCAGGGGACCGAGTTGAAACATAGGTATATCCAGCACAAACTTCCCCTCAGTCCTGAATATGTGGCTGGCTCATCCACCTCTTTAAGTGTTTCAAAGTACTTTTAATGTCTTTCCGTCTGAATAATTGAAACTGATATGGCCATCAAACATGCAAGGTAGCTTTTTTTTTAAGTTAGTAAGATTAGAAAGACTGGACACCTCATGTTTAAGTATATTTAGGATGGTCACATTATACAGACTTAAAACACTTTTTAGAAGGAGACAAAGTGCATAGAATGAATATATTAGCAACAAGGACATAACTACCTTTAGTTTATAGAGATTAATTCATCATGTAAAATTTTACTGGGTATGTATTTGTGCCAGGCTCTATGTTATACCCAATGAACTTAATAATCCCTAAGAAAGACACAGTTCCTGCACCAAGATAAATGCAGTTTCAAGAGAAGCGCAGCATATCAGAAATGCGAGGAAAACCTGGCAGCGCCACATATCGTGAGATGTGCTGATACGGCAAGCTGAGGCTGCTATGTTAGCACCGAGGGCTGGGGAAAGCTGCCGGAGGAAGTGACGCTCCTACAGAGCGCCTGGGTGGAGAGGAACAGGGTGACGTCTCCCAGGAGTAGCTGCGCCATCCGGGCTCCCTAGGACAGGACTGGCGTGGGCGGGGGCAGGAGGGTCTGCAGTGCGCGGTGCTCACCGCCCCTGCGTGCCTGGTGACGAGCACCCCTGGGCTGCCCATGGGAGCACAGTTCCCACGGGGTTCTCCTTCTCAGCTTCCTCCTGGCCAGTAGGAATCTGACTGAGACACGCCAGCTGTGGAGATTCTTAGCTGTCCTTTGCTGGGATGTGGACATGAGCACCACTCCCTGGGGAGTTTGGGGAACACACAGCTTGGTATTAAGAAAGGGACAAGAGGAGCAAATGCCCTACTGTTTTCCATACATTACCAAATTTGCTTTGGACCTGCAGTGATTGCTGTCATCCTTTCAAAAATAGCTTTGGAATAAAGCAGTAAGCTGGGATCTCCACAGAGAGGTCAGGCTGGAGCCCTACAGAACACCGAGCAGTTTCCCCATGAGACACTAATTCCTCAGTCTGAGTAAAAGATATTCTTTCCCTTGCTGTGGAAAGCATACTCTACTGATAATTAAAAGTAACAACCTCCCAAAGGTAGAAAAGCCATTTCATCATGAAAAACAGTGTCCTCTACCTGTGAGGAGTTTAAGCAAGATGAAACACATTCATCTTGGCCTTTTAGAGGGCCTGCTCTGGGTACCAACGAGGCATGGCGCTTGGAAAGCCAAGGTCTGTGCTGGGCCCTGCTGAGCTCTGCACCTGGGGCCCAGTGAGTGCTGGTAGTGGAGGGACGAGATGTGCTCTGCGTCCACTCTCCAGCCTTCCTGTGCTCTAGGTGCCCTGCCATCTGACCTTGGGGCCTCTTCTCACTGCTTCTCCCCTGGGTCTTCAGACTCTTAGTGGGCCATAAACAGGTGCAGGCTTAGCTTCCTTTGCTGTCTGCAATTCTGTTTGGGCTTAAACTCACTTCCTAGGAGACTTTCTCTAACCATCTAGAATGGGTGAATTTCTCCTTCCATGGGTTCCCTCTCTGTGTCCCCTCTCATGCATCACATGGGAAAAGCCAATTCAGTGTCTCTGTGTGTCTCTTGTTGATGAGTGCGTGCCCTCGGGGTTGGCATCATTCAGGTAGGTTTTCCACTTAGTTCCTTTCTTCCTCATTACCAGGTGAATAATAATCATAAGAGCTTAGGAACTTAACTCCCAGAAGGATCAGGGGCACTGCACATCGATCCAGCAGATGAATGAATGAACGGATGAAAAGATGCATGGATGGGTGGGTGAGTGGGTAAACGGCCGACGACATGATAATCAGAAGAACTGAACTGAAAATAAAATGTGACAAGAAGTGAAGGTGGAAATGTAGCTCACCGACCTGGGATTGTTTTGGAACTTGGGATGGTTTAATGAGTTGGGATACCATTGATTACAAAAGTGGACTCAAGGGAACCATTGTACTCATCTAGGACAAAGAAAAGAAAAATTCAGGTGCAATGGATTTGCCAGTCCTGGCTGATTCAATATTCACTATCTATACTATGCCACTCAACAAAAGTGACTGTGAGATTAAAGACAGGGAACCACAGGGCTACAGTAGACAGGATTATCTGCCCTAGTTGCTTCTAGATGCAAACATGTTACGTTATGACTGAAATGTATGACTGTTGATTTCAATTGCAGAATAATCTACTGCATCTGAATGGGTCCTAAGAATCCATTAAGAGTTCCTGATGTAATTCTGATGGGCAGAGAGGAACTCTAGTCCTGTCCAGCTCTTCCACTAACACATATGGAAGCAGAGCCCAGAGGGTTTTGTGGCCCCTGCAGGTCACTATGGGCAGAGGCTGACAGGACCTCAATTCCTGGCTCTTGACCTTGAGGCCAGGGCTGACAGCACCAGGTCTGGAGAAGCGCAGAATTAAATAGAAGTTGGAAGAATGTAATTTAAAGGGTACAATGTAGTTTAATCTGTTTAATAATGTATCTTCACAGCTAAGGTAGAGAGGTCCTTTTTCAAGCTGAATGCTGCAGCTTTGAGTGTGATGGAAGCATGCCACATGGTGTGGCCCCTTGGTGTAGCGAGAGCTCACGGCACGTGGGTGGCTGGTTCTCCCAGTAGCATTAACCACAGGCACTGTGCAGAGAATGACGAACATCTGCTCTTCCAAGTGCCTAAATAAAAAAAGATGGAACAAGTGTCTGTAGTCTTTACTTGGGCTAGATAGCTATGCATTAACTCCTTTCATCAGCAGACATTCGATAGGGTCATCACAGGGGACAAAAAGGTCATCATAGGAGATGAACCCATTGTGCTTTTTGGTAGGGTCTGCAGCTGAAATCTGGGAGGCATTAGATTATCATTTCCAAATGACAGAACATCCACATAAGAGTTAATTTTTCTTTGTAGCCTGGGGAGATCTCTAGGCTTTGAGTGCTTGCTCTGTGTAGTACCCTAGACAGTCCCAGCAGAGTCTAACATCCAGCATCATACCCTGAAACAGTAGCAGCTGCTCACTACTCTGCACAAGAACAATGATCACGAACTCTCTTTACTGTCTCAAGACAAGGGGGAAACAGCCTCGCAGTCTCCAGTGACTGAACTCACCACAAGCGAGTGACAGGACTGTCACCTTATGAGGCCAACCCAAGCCAACGCATTAAGGGGGCTTTCCTGAATTAGAGTTATAGCCACACCCCATTCCCTTCATTTCCGATGACTTTGTCCATTCATCCATCTAATTAAGGAGAGAATTCATGCAACTGCATTCATATTTTCCACAATCCTGAGGAATGTTTTTAACAGTATAAATATGCAGGGTGTGTTTTGTGCGCATGTTACAAACTGATCTGATCCACCTGGCTGCTTGCCTTGCTTGCTCTCTGTGGTCCTTCTTGAGCAAGAAGACCTTCCCCAGATGAACACATTTCCTCCATAGTGTTACAATCTACACAGAACAAACTGCACATCCCTTAGTTCTGTGACACACAGGGAGGCAGACCAGTGACTCTTCGGGCACAGCGCTAACAGGAGGGGCAAGGGACACTGAACTCCAAGTGTCAGTGAGCAGGATGGATTTGCCACGCTACTTGTTGGACCATAAATACCACCAGGGCCATTTGGTCCTTAAAAATGCATCATCTCTATCAATAACTCCAAAACTGACAGGTTTGCTATTAATTTGGACATCTAAGGGCAGTGAATAAAGTGGTGCAGTTCTTAAAAGTAGGGCTAACAGCTGAGCCACAGCAGTGGATCTTTATGAAAAGTGCATAGCTCTACTGGTGTCACATGCTTTTAATAATGTCATTCACAATGCAAATATTCTGGTTAATTGTATATGAATGAGTATGAGATATGAATTATCACTTTGATAGGTATAAAATATCCCATAAATAAAATAATAATACAATTTGTCCATTTTAATCATCTAGAAATTTTTTCAGGAAGGCCCAATAAATTAGCAATACTGAGCAGATCAACTGTCATAGTCTTTCTAAGGGGAATCAAGTGGTAAGAAATTTTTTGATACTAAAGTGTCAAGTGAATTATGCTGTCATTGTTTCACGGTCATATGGTCCCAAGGTTCATTTGTCATCTCCATCTGTTTGCTTATGTGGTGAACAAATATGCTTTGGGCATTAAATACAAGTGCTATGCTAGAACCTTGGGACTATAAACTTAGATATCTGTATCTTGCTTAGATACAGTTTTCTGACTTCCTTGAAGCATATTCCAGAGCACACAGGAGATAAGATGTGAATTTTTTTGTTTGTTTGTTTTGTTTTGCAGTCCCGGGGATTGAACTCAAGACCCTGAGCTTTCCAGGCAAGCTCTTATTCTACTGACCTATCTCCCCAGCCTAAGGATTTTTTTTTTTTTTTTTTTTTGGTGGCTCAGGCTGCCTGAAGGGCAGGTCTGGTAAGGTGGGTAGATCTGGGGGATTGAACTGCGGTATCCTGCTCCTGATGGCCTTTTCATGAGCAGGTGCTTCAACAGCTGAGCTAAGGGCAGGCCCCAAGATGTGAGTGTTGCCCTCTGGGGTTTCATCTTCCAGTGGCAGCAGAGAAGGACAGTGAAAGGGCCTGCGGTGTGAGGTGCCCTTCTGATCACGCTCCATGGCAATCTAAGAGGTCACCTGAGAAGGGATGGGGAGAGCACTGAAGTAATCTAGGCAGGAAGTAACTCCAGTACTCAGTAATGGAGAAAGGGAGAAAAGAGGCCCATGAGCGAGCTGCTAAGAGCTCAAAAGTGAATGAGGGGACGTTTATTCCCAAGCTGGAATTGGGCCTCTAGGGCCAAAAGATGTGGCTGCCAGCCCGAGATGCGGAACACGGGAAGTATGCGGGTTAAATCATGGGGAATGATGAAGGAAATTTCGAACTTTGTATGCCAGGAATGCCAACAGAAATGCCAGCTAGAAACGTCTTTCCTGAAGCTTGTGGTAGCTATGCAAGGGGAGATTCATGGGTCGAAGAATCACCAGTGTTGAACACACACAAAAGGCCATGGAGAACATCCTCTCCATCCCAAAGGAAGTTTTCCAGAAAACACCATCAAGAATAAGTTGAGCGCGTCTGACATTTGGGCAATGACAAGCCTGACAAAACTGGAAAATCACCAGATAAGTAGGAAGGAAATCAATGACTGGCCTCTGTGTCCTGGGAGCCAAAGATGAGGAAAAAGGGCACCTTTGAGAGAAGCAGCTCATTCAGAACCCAGTTCAGAAGGTCTGGCACCCATCTTCTGGTACCTTGGCCCAGGAAATTTCCAGAGAGGCCAGAGAGGCCTGCCGTAAGGAACTGCTGTGGAAGATGTGCAGGTGGGAGACGCTATATGAAGATATTGCTCCCAAGAAGCCTGCAGACCAGCAAGCAGTGTGGAGGAGAAGACAGGGCCAGAAGAGAACAAAGGCTGGAGAGACTCAAAAGATGACCACTGAGCGGAGAAGGGGGAAGGAGGAGAAGCTGAGTGGCCACTGCATGAGTCAGAGGTGGGCGTCCAGGTGGCAGTTTTCCTTTGTGAAGGTGTTTGGCAGAAAAGTCTGAGCTCACTTCCGGAATGACTACTTTCCCTGCTCACATAACAGGACCAACCACTCACTCTGTCTCACCCAAGCTTGGCACATAATGGATCTAGCGCTCCGCTGAGCAAGTCCTTGTCCAGAAGGAGCCCCCGGGGCTGGGGTGTGGTGCAGGTGGAGGCTGCAGACAAACACTGTGAGGCAAAGGCCGTCTGCGACGAACCTGGTACTGATTTACAGTTGTCTGCAGTACGTGTATAGACAAAACTTATACAGTTTTTGGTCTCTTAGATACAAGAGTGAATATCAAAATATCTTCTCTAATATAATTGCCAATAGTAATCTCGTAAATGTTGACCACTGTATGGCTACATTAGTTATTAATCTAGCCAGGAGAGTGGAATTAATTAACTGCAACGGAGAATTGCATTTTGACCTTGGTCTAAACAGGCCAATTTTTTACTCTAGAGAACATGATTAATTATCTGGCTCACTTTGGGAGAGAACTGAGCAGAAAAGACTATGTGCACACACATGCACATGGACATACACACACGGACACGCACACACACCAAAACATTCCCCATAATTACTAGGATTTTTAGGCCATCCTTCATACACTGCATCTCTCCTTTGACAAGACAACATGTAATTAAATGAAAAATGTATAAATAAAAAGTCCAGGCTAATTATCAGGCAAGCGGAGATCTATTTTCCTATAAAATCCAATATATTCTCTTTATTCTTTTCATACATCATGTTTCATATCAGTTTCACTTTTAATAATGTGCAAAACACTTTTGTGCTGGTAGAAATCTGTATATCTAATGAAGAAAACAGCTACAAATTTACTCTAAAATACTTTGAAATAGTGTTCTGTGCATGCTACTTTTACTGTAGAAATTTGAATGGGAATCTTGACTATTAAAAAACTACCTCAACATGAAAACATATCTAGGTATTCATTAGTTGAAAGATACGATAACAAAATATCTTCAGACAAAAGCAATGCAGGACAAGATGCCATTCTGTGTTTCACTTAATTTGCTGGTAGTGCTCTATGCTAGTATCTGCATATGGCCTTACACAACTTGCAAACTGTTCAGAAGAAAAGGTGATTGGATTGACATAAATAAGAGGGTCCGTTCTGTAGCAGCTCCTCTCCTGGAATCCGAGCTTTGGTTGGGTTCATTACTGGGCCATCACTGGACTGATTTGCCAAATTAATCTCACAAGCAAATGCCCTCATTCTGCAGTCACAGAATGCCTGGTTCTACCAGGCAAAGAAGGGGGATACTTTTCCCCTTTCACTAAAACAGATGGGCTCCTTTACCAGCCAAAGTGAAGGGGTCAGCATTAATTTGGGGCATGCTCCCTGGGCCAAGGACGTGGGCAGAGTCTGCACACTCAGGTGATGGCCCGGTGCATTTTGACGGCATCAGTGACACAGTTCTGACAGCACAGATGCAGCAGCCGTCTTCACAGGGCAGCGACCGCTGATGCAGGCGCCCACCCGTCCTGACCCAAAGCAAGAGAGGGATGGGCTTGGGAAGGGGGTGCAGTGTGGAGACTCACGGGAATGAGGCCAGCAGTTGCACCAGGGGAGGAGAGACAGGAAGGGTTAAACCTGCCAAGATTTTACAACACAAAATGTGTCATACCCTCTTACCAAAACCGATTTTAAATACTGTATTCTTTTTGCTTTGCTTCCTGCTTCCTTTTTGTTTACATTGGTGAGTCAAAGTTTTAAGCAGTATTTTATATGTGTATGTATGACACGGTCATGCTGTGTACAAACTTGGAAGTGGATATATACATATTATTTTGTTAAACACAACGAAATACACACTAGTTTACTATAACAGTGTATCTGCAGCTTTCTATTGTATGAATCATTGCAGAATTTGATTATATTTTTATGTATTTAGTACATGGTCTACAGGATCTCACTACACAGTTCAGACTCGTAGTGATCCTCCTGTGTTCAGCTTCCTGTGCTGGGATTATAGGCGCATGCCACCACGCCCCGTCTCAGTCTCCCTCTCAGCGTGCCCCGGGGGCAGTGCCAGCGCGGCATGGCGGGGATTGAACCTAGGCCCCTGCCCCTGTCTAAGCAGGCACTTCAGTCCACTGAGCTATTTGTCCAGTCTCAGAATCTGATAACCGACACAAACATAAAACAAACTCAAACAGAATAAATACTCATAAGAGTAGGAAGATTGAGCTGATATTCACTTTTAAAAATTGGTGAGTTTTATTTTTAAAGCAGTTTAGGTATCAAAAAAAAAAAATTGAGCAGGAAGTCAGAGTGTCCAGAACCTCCCTCAGCTGCTGTCTAGTCTCCACCACTGTCGCCTCATGCGGCATGGGCATATCCGTCACCTCCTGATGCGATGATCTGGTATACTGTCACTAACCCAGGCCCCAGTTGACACTGGGGCTGGCTCTTCGCGCTGCAGCAGCTCAGGCAAGTGCCTGGCATCACATTTCGTCAGCGCAGTCCTGAACAGCTTCTGCTGTCCTCGCCCACGTTCCAGCTGCGCGCTGCTCATTGCTCCCTTCCCTGAAGCTGGCTACCACCGATTCTGTGAGTGCTTTTGCCAGGGACACACCCACTCGGGATTCTGCTCATGCAGCCCTTGCAGGCTGCCTCTTTTCACAGAGCAGGAGGTACACGGAGCCCCTCCAGGACTTCTCACCACTCTAGATATCACCTCCTTCCTTCCTTCCTTCCTTCCTTCCTTCCTTCCTTCCTTCCTTCCTTCCTTCCTTCCTTCCTTCCTTCCTTCTTCTTTCCTTCTTCCCTCCCTCCCTCTCTCCTCCCTCCATCCCTCCCTCCATCCCTCCCTCCCTCCTTCTCTCCTTCCTTCTTTTCTTCCTTTCATTCTATTTTTTGTTGTATTTTAGGGAAGGGTCTATAGGGTGTTCAGGGCCTCACTACTAGATCAAACTCATAGTGATCTGCCTGTTTACAGCCTCCCAAGCTCTGGGATTACAGGCGCGCCACCATGCCCAGTCTCAACCACTGTCTCAGTGCACTCAGGGGGTGGCTGGCACAATACGTTGAGAATCGAACCCCGGCTGCTGTGCTCTCCCTAAGCAGGCACTTTAGTCCATTGAGCTATCTGACTGGCCTTAGATTCTTGTGCATTGTACCAACAAGGAATTTTCACGTTTTCCCTAAATATCTTCCTGTTTCCTTTTAAACTTTATTACTTACATCCTTTGGTGGTAAATAAATACTGAAGCATTTCCTAAATTTGTCTCCTAAAACTTCATCTCTTTTTATTCTGTGTCCATCTTAGTTGATTTTACCCAGCCTATGATCTATGTTCTCCTTTTGCTTAGATGATATTCAAATCTGTATTCTTAGTCCAAACTTTTTAATTTCTTACGCATATATCCAAATGTCTACCGTATACCTTTAACTTAACCACCTGAAGGCATATCCTATTCATTGCTTTCTTAATACAATGCTTAACTTCTTGCCTCAAGCCAGGTTTACTTAAAGTTAGTATCAGAAAAATGAAGAGGCAGTTTCTCTTAGATGATTGACTACGGGGAGACAGCTAAAATTTCAGCAACAATGGAAGACAGAAGTTAATGGAATACATTTAAGATATTGCAAGAAAAGACAACCAATTAAGTAATTGTGGTAGTGCACATCTGTAATCCCGGCACTCTGGGAAGCTGAGTCAGGAAGATTCAAATTTGAGCCCAACCTGGGCAATCTAGTGACAGAATTTGTCTAAAAAAATAATAATAACTTTTCCTTTCTACACCCCTTCCTTTGTCAACACCTGTCAAAGGTGGGCACTCCATTGTCATTCAACTAACTTAGGTGCTTGAACTCGACAACGCAATCCAACACAGTCCAGCATTCCACAACAATAGTGAGTTATTCAAAGAAGTTATCAACCATAGCCATTTACAGCTCAGCTTAATATTATGGCCCCACGATGAATACTTCATTTTTATACTTTTCTGTTGGATGGTTAAGACCTAGATAGATCAAGACTTATATACCAACACATGAACTTTATATTTCTTATGTGGTCAGTGAAGTCTCCTCAGGGTTTATCTTGTAGTCCTGTACATTATTCTGTAGATCCTTTGTCTGTGTCATCCATGTGGATGAGTCACGGCCAATGCTTGACCAGTTTGCTCTCTGTGAGAGCTTGAGAGAAAGTTTTCTCTTCATGTGACTCTCCCCAGGCACACTATAGAATTTCAATCTCTTTCCTCTGTGGCTCCATAATCTCCTTGTTCAGAAAATTTGGAGCTCATCTGAGTTTCATGATGTTGCAGTACAGGTTCTCCTATGTCCTGAGTCTTCGCTGACCTTGAAAGGCTAGGGCCAAAATGTTGGCTGGCCTTGTGGCTCTTCTATTTCTCCAACTCTGACTTGTGAACTTAGGTTGTTAATCATCCAGAAGAAAAGCTGATTAGTATCCTGCAGCATATGCCATTCACTTTGCCTTATCTGACTCAATTGATTTTAGTTGTTGTACATTTCTTTTTGTATTTCTGCTTTTTGCTTGTTATACTAGGGAGACTATGTGATATTTACAAATGTGTGTCTGGTTTATTTCACTTATGAGTATATGTTCAAGTGGCATCCACTTCAGTATAAATGCTTCAAACTTATCATTCTTAATAGCTGAGTAATACTCCATTATATAGAAATACCACATCTTTTTCAACCATTCCTCATGTGATGGACATCTTGGTTGTTTCCAAGATTTTGCTATCACACAATGCACTGCTATAAATATAGGTACACCTATATCTCTATGATACAATGTTTCCAGATCCTTTGGGAAAATTCCCAGTAGGGGAATAGCTGGCTTGAATGGGATTTCTAGTCCTACTCTTTTGAGGAGTTTCCACTCGGACCTCCACAATGGTTGTACCAGTCTACATTCCCATCAGCAGTGGAGAAGTGTTCCCTTTTCCCCACAACCTCTCCAACATTTGTTGTTGGTTGATTTCCTTATGATGACCATTCTTTCTGGAGTGAGTTGTTATCTCAGTGTTGTTTTTATTTGGTGCGCTGAGCTAGCAATGGAGTCCAGGCATGGTGGGGTGTGCCTGTAATCCTAGCACTAGGGAGGCAGAAAGCAGGAGGATCGCTGTGAGTGTGGGCTGCATAGTGATATCCTGTATAAAAAAAAAAAAAAAAAAAAAACTAACAATAAAAAAGGTATGCTAATACACAGGAAAACCCTATAACTGTTATTTTATTCAGGCGTCATGTTTAAAATGTAAAATAATAATTAATATAAGTGGGTTGGTTTCATACAGATAATAGCAGCAAATTAAATGGGCATATGAATGATATTATTATTTTGGAATAGGCGTGAAAAATCAGGGCAAAAAAGGAAAAAAAGAAAAAGAACTGGATTTTCTCTAAGTACACTCAAAAAAAAGAAAGAAAAGTCATCAGAAAATAACAAGCAATTGATTTATATGATTGATTTCCAAGAAAAAAATGTGTATGAAAGTAAGTCAACATATTTTTTGTACTCTCCAGAAAATATTTGCCTAATGGAAATGTTTTCCAATTCCCCTTTTCTCTCTATTTACTTTTCTTTATAGAAAAATATACTGTATCCAACACTGCTATGAAAACCCAAAGCCACTCCCAAACAAAAAGCCAGCTTCTAGACTATTGGAACCACAGCTGGCCTCAAAGATTTTCTGTGCCAACCTCCATGTTTTACAGCAGAAGAAAGCAAGCTCAGTGTAAATGGACTGGACCGAGACTACAGAGCCACAGAGAACGGTGAATAGATCTGTCATCTTATAATTCATTCGGTATTCCTTTATACCAGGTGGTCTCTCAAATTCAATAATAGCAGGAAATAATAGAAAAACACTAACACTAATTCTACTGAAGCCTTGCCAAGGCATGTTTTAAGTACATTATTTAAATTCATTTTACTTCTGACATTGCCAGTCTTATGGATAACCCACTACTATTATGGAATATATTGGAACATTTTGCTGAATTCACGCACCTACAATATTTAAAGAACAATGGAATACCCATCTCTGACAAAACTAACAAAAAAAGGGGGATACAAATGAAGAACTATTTTATATCTGTATATAGAAAATAGGATAGATACACAGGTACTTTCTCTTAATTTAATGAGAAGAAAGAGTGTACTAATAGTGTTTGGACAGGATATCATGTCTGCATCTTGTGCTATGAATAACCACTACAAAGACAACAATATGCAGTGTTAATTATTGAAACTGTCCTAGTTAATGGGTTTTGAAACTGTCTCATTGTTATTTTTTTCTCAATAAAATTAATAAAAAATAAAAAAAAATAACAGTAGGGGATTTAGTGAACTGTGAAGCCCCAGGACTGAAGAGAACACTGTATTTGAAACAAAAATTTATTTCAAGAACAAGTCAGAACGAATAATTTTTTCATACAAACACAAACTGATGCCTGTGCACTGCTGGTCCCTGCCCTACAGAAGCATCCCAGGAGGCATCAGAGGCAAAAGGGAAGCGGCATCAGGTGGAAGCCGGGACGCCTGGCAGGACAGGTGCCCCATGCAGAAAGGGTGGGTGAGCCTGCACGAGACGCTGCTGAACAAAAGCACAAGTAACACCACGAGGACATTAATGTGCAGAAGGAAAGAAGTTGCCTGTGATTCATTTTTTGAAATGACTGAAAAACATGGTAGAGTGGATTACCACGGGCTGGTTGCCATTTTCCTTTAAAACTCCGCACGTAACGTGGTGCTTAGCACACTGCTATGTCTTATGTTCTATAATCGTGTCATGACTCTTTCTTTCTTCTTAAATTAATATCTAACAAAAATATAAAAATACATTTTCTTACCTCCAACTGAGTATAAACCATTGCTAAAAAGGAGTACAATTTATAGTTTCCTAGAGAGTAGGACGGCCTCGTTTATGATTCCCTGTGTTTCCTGAATTGAGGGTGTTTCCAAGAACTGATTCATGGTTTGAAACTTTACGGCTTAGTAACTTAGCCTATCATTCTGCTCCAAGACAGATGTAGCCTTTTATCTCAGGGCTTATACAGCTCCTGACATGTAGGCAAGATTGCTAAGCCCCAGCATCATAGTTTCTATTTTAGAGAGGTGATCTGGTTGATGTAGGAGGGTAGATGCACTTAGTAAGGCCATGAAATGCTACCCATGTGAGTTCAATAAATCTCAAGACCACATGACAGCAGCTGCCCTCACGGAGACCACTAGGTCCATAAAGACATGACTATAAGTTTAAAAAAAATTCTAAATGTTTGTGATCCTCTGACAGAAGTGCAAAGTTTTTTGCAGCTGTAATAGTGACAAGCACGATCTCACAGCATCCGGCTGTGCAAGGTGAAGTTCACCCATGCTTGTCTGCACAGAGGACGGAGTTTGTCAGGTACATGCTGGGGCCGATGCTCGCAGAGCCAGCACAGGGGGAGGCCGGACCCCCACAGGCTGAGCATCATGACCCCAGGGCAAGCGAAGTCTCATCACCTCTTTATCTAATTTGTGGAACGATAGCTTCAGTAACTTACAGACAACTTGGGATATTTTAGGTAGAAAAACAGTCCTGAGATTAATATGCTTTGCAAAGTCAAAAGCATCTGAAGAGCACAGTCAAGGGCCTTGTTTGATTGTTTAATCAAGATTTATACAAACTAATACCAAGATTACCCATCAGATACCTGCATTTCTTATTTATTGTCAGACATATCACTCTTCAAGTTATGAAGTTTTAAAACATGACTTACAAAAACAGAAGGTCTGCTACCAGTGTGGCATTTTCTTAAATGAAAGACTGCTATCTCCTTTTATCTCTACTTCCAGAACCGCCTCTGAAGCTTCTCCACCCTGCCCTAGGCAGTCTGAGTGCTGATCTCCAGAATGCATCCCAGAAGTGGCCGATGCCTGGTTGTGTGGTGCCCATGGACTGCACCTTCAAGAGCAGGAGACAGCAGGCAGGCTACGGAGGAAGCGGGCTAGTGCCTCGCTGCATGCTTCCTGCTTTGGTCAGGGCAGGAGACAGCAGTTGGGTATCTTAACTGGCACCATGTGCGCTAGGTGATGCCTCAGAAGGTTCCAGCCCTTCCTGGACTTAGCTCCTTGTCACCTATTTTTTAAGGAAAACAACTCATTTCTACCACAACCATTGTCTGGGTCCCTTTCCATCATTCGGTGGTTTCCTTAATCCCATAAATAACTGTGAGCTAATTCTTTATTAAAAAAAAACTTTATTTAAATCATCTGAGTGTGTCCCATCACCTTGCAGGGATGTGTGGGATCCAGAGAAGACATGAATCTTAGCAAATGCATCTAATCGAAAAGATGAAACATTAATGGACAAGCATTGAGTACCAGCTGTCAGGCGGCATCAGTGTGGAAGGAAATAGGCTGGACGCACTGGAAATGCATGCGCGTGGCTGCTTGGTCAGTGTCCACTCCTGAATGTCAAGCCCATCGTGTTCATTACCAACAATAAGTACTGAAATGTATTTGTCCAGTACACAGAAAATTGAATAAATGCAATACTTGCTACTTCATAATCATTTGAAGCTATGACACTAAAAAATTTAGAACAGAATGTTACCAAAATTAAGGATTCTTTTACTCTATATCTATTAATTTTCTTCTTTTTTTTTTTCTTGAAGTACCAGAAATCAAACTCAGGACCTTGCTCTTGCCAAGCAGGAGCTTATGCCACTGAGCTATCTCTCTGGTCCTGTATCTATTAATTTTGTAAAAAACAACAAAAAGGACATAAACTATGGGGACAACTCCTCAAGCCCCTGCAATCCAAAAAGAATTAGATATTGTTAGTCAGAATATGCAACTTTAGTTTAGAAAAAAACCAAAGTGACTTTTTAAAAATATTTGATGGATGCTTCAAAGTTTTAAAAGTCCTATTTGAAAATAACACAATTAAAAATTTAATGTGCCTAAGACAGTTTTATGTGCACAGATGAGATACATTTAGCAATCAGCAGTTCAGTCAGTACACAAGGAAAGAGAAAACAGAAATTGCTGGAGAGTAAAGCAGCACCTGGAAAGAGTCTGCTCGGCTACACACTGTTTCATTACACGAATGAAAAAGCCATGAAGGTTACAGCAAAGGACTCTCAGAAGCCCAGCCTATTGTAGTGGGAAATGCCATTCTAAAGAAAGCAAGGCAAATGCTGGGAGTTCTGATCAAATTTTAAATTCAGAGATGAAAACCAGGGGACAAAGTTCCAAAGTAAGAAAGCTGGAGATTTTACAACGTTTGCTTCATGGATCCATAGAATATAATTTAATTTATAATAAGAATAAATACCTGATGGAATTCATTTGTAGCTTGCAACTGCAGGTAAGTATGAAAACCTCCACTACCCACCATTACATTGAGCATAAGGGGTGAGCTTCCTTAGAAGTTAAATCTCTAGTCAACATGCAGTCTCAGATTTAGCAAAGGTCACCAAATGAGAATGAACTTCATTTAAAGTAAGGTGGCTGAAACAGTAAAAAGAAAACTCATGAACTGGGAAAAAAAATTTAGCTGACTGTTCCTCAGATGAAGACTTCTATCTATAACATATAAAGCATTAAAAAAATGAGGTCCCCGAAATTCAACAACCTAAACCAAAAATAGGCATCTGAGATGAATTATCAGATGAAGAAATACAAATAGCAAATGAACGTATGAAAAAATGTGCAACGTCATTGGTCATTCAAGAAATGCAAATTAAAAGAGCACTGAGAATCCATTT
The DNA here is from genome assembly GCA_004027165.1 of Ctenomys sociabilis. Classification (NCBI taxonomy): domain Eukaryota; kingdom Metazoa; phylum Chordata; class Mammalia; order Rodentia; family Ctenomyidae; genus Ctenomys; species Ctenomys sociabilis. The sequence goes on along the minus strand of PVKA01009570.1, from coordinate 45,930 downwards.
CACCTCAAAGTGTGGCTGTCATCACAAAGTGAACCAATAACAAATGCTGGAGGGGCTGTGGAAAAGGAGCCCTTCTCCGCTGTGGGTGGGAGTGCAGCCTGGTACAGCCAATCAGTGTGGAGATTCCTTAAAAAACAAGGATTAGTGTTCCTATTCAATCCAGCTATTCTCTTCCTGGGAACTTTTTTCAGTAGAACTGAAGTCATCATACCACAGCAATACGTGTGCACCCGTGTTTACAGCAGCATAATTTGTTAGAGCTAAACCTTGGAAACAAAGTTCTGTTACCTCCCTGTGGGTGAGAGAGAAGTAGTCAAACAGAACATTGTAATCTTACACCGACCTTCTGCGTAAATTTTGCCTTATTAAACATTGTGCCTTATTTGATTAAAACATTTTGTTGAAGCTCAATTCTATATTTTGGAGATGTAATAGTGTTTTCTTCTTAACTAACAAGAATTGAGATTTTTTTTTTTAAAGCTAAAATCCTCATTTTTTATTTGCCTGTTATTTGTTATATCATTGTTTATCTGTTTGTTGAATTTATTCAATACATGAATCTGTAAATTAAACACATGTTTCAGCATTTGTTCTCTGCATTAAATGCAAGGCATAAAATATAAAATAAAACCAGCTTTTTGAAAAGAAAATCTTGGAAATAACCCTAATGGCCATCAACTGAGGAAAGGATTAAAAAATGTGATTTTTTTAAGAAACACAATGGACTATTACTCAGATATGAAGAAAGATAAACTTGAACATTTTATAAGTCAATGGATGCAACTAGAAATCGTGCTCAGAAATGAAATAAATCAGACCTACACGTATAAACATTGTATTGTCTCACTAGTGTATAAACATCAACCTGAAAGAGGATATAGAATCTGAAAGATACAATAGATACTGTAAAAGGCAAAGAGTCTGTTGGAGAGGAAGGAACTACAGGGGTGAAAGAAAAGAGAAAAGAAGGAAGGAAAGGGTGAGCACTGAATGACCTGCTGATTGCTAAATGTATCTCATCTGTGCACAGAATAACTTGGATAATTGTACTGCTAGCTTTTGCTGGTTTATTGAAAGAAGCGGTTAATGTTTAAATACTTTTTCCCTTTTCTAATTTTCTATAACTTTTGGACCAATTTTTCAGGCCTATAGCTGGTAATCTAAACAACTAATTTGAACACAGCAACATACAATATAACAAACATTGAATTCTCATATTTTTATTTAGTGAAATTATGTTTCTAATCTGTTTTACTATATTTTATTCTCTTTAAAAATAAAAAATGAAAAAAATAATTAAGGTGGCCAACATGGTAGTTTCAAAGTAAGGACAAGGAGAAGAGATGCCATTGTTTAGAATTCAGTGCAAGCACCTTTCAGTTTGGTGATTTTGATCTCAATTGGTTACTCTTAGTTTGTATACACAATAATGCATTTGCAGTAGGCATTCATAATCTACTGCGAATTATAATGTTTGTAAACCATTCATAGCAGTTCTAAACATTGCAAGCAACATTAAACAGGTACAGAGTGGTCATAACATGTAACGCCAGCTCTTGGGCCAGATTAGGACTTGGAAGATTAGGACCTGGAAGATTTCATCACACCGCTTCTTGGCTGATGCAGAGCAGAGCGCCTCCTGGTGTCCTAGCTTAACATGGTGATCACCAGGATGGTGGCTGCGCTTTGGGGTCTTTCCTGGGGCTTTGGTCAGGTCTTAGTTGGAGGTACGGTTCATCTACAGGCACTAGCCCTGGACAACCTCCTTCCAAGGTGCTTCTCTCCCACAAGGAAGTTGGTGTTAGCTGCTGGTGGGGGACAGCAGCTCCTTCCCACATGGGGTTTTCTTCAGGAAGGTCAAAGAGTCCTCAGGGCCAGTAAGTCAGCTTCAGACACCTCAAGAGCCAGCAAAAGCCCCAGCACTTCAGTGACCCAGCTTCAGAAGCCCCGGGCCATCCCTTCGGCAGTGCGCCTGCACGCAGCTCTGATGCTTCCTAAGTGGCAAGCACAAATGCGGGACTGCAGAGGGCAGGGAGTGCAGGGGTATCCTGGGAGCTCGGGAATTAAGCAGAAAGACTGTAATTGCTCATGAAGGCATTTTTCACCTTTTAAAATTCTGAAATATTTTTAGATTTTTTATTTTAAAGAGAATTTAAACAACAACAACAGCAATAAAAACACCCGCAAAAAACCCAATAAAAACAATACAGAATTTTAAAACAAGATGGTGGGAAATCAACAGTCTTTATTATATTCCATACTGATATATTCAATAGGTTATCATATATAGATATGCCAGATTAATACATCAATACTTGATGGAAAATACCTGTCCCACATTATGGCTAAGATGTTTGATATTTAGACAGATAGGGTAAACTGAACTACATATGTCCCAGGGTAATAATCAGCTTCTCTTCTGGAGGGTTAACAACCTAAGCCTGCAGATCAAAAATTGGAGAAATGGAAGGCTGCAAGGTCAGCCAACATTTTGGCCCTAGCCTTTCAAAGTCAGTGAAGACTCAGGACATAGGAGAACCTGTACTGTAACATCATGGAACTCAGTTGTGCCCCAAATTTTCTGATCAAGAAGATTACGGGGCCACAGAGGAATGTGGTCAATGATGTAGAGTGTGCCTAAGGAGAGTCACATGGAGAGAAAACTTTCTCTCAGGCTTTCACAGAGAGCAATTTGGTCAAGCAATGGCTGTGACACATCCACATGGCTGACATTGACAAAAGATCTACAGAGTGAGGTACAGAGTTACAGGATAAATCCTGAGGGTATATGACTGACTTAATCAGATACAGAAGTTACATTTCTTGTTATACAGGTCTCACTTTATCTTGGTCTTAATCATCCAGTAAAAAGTATAAAAATGAGGTATATAAAGTGAAGCCATATTAATAAACAGAGCTGTGAAAGACTCAAGTAAGCAACTTCTGTGGATAACCCACTATTATTGTGGACTGTTGGACTGTGTTGGATTGTTTTGAATTCACACAACTGTAATATTTAGATGCAAATGGAACACTCGTCTCTGACAGGACTAAATAAAAAAAGGGGATACAGAGGAAGGACCATTTTGTATTTGTATATACAGAATAGTTAGGATACATTTGCAGGAAGATATCCTAGGATAGATACTTTTGCTCAAGTCTATGAGAAGAAAGATTGGTAGTAATAGTGTTTTGATAGGATATCCTGTCTGCTTCTTGTACTGTGGATGATCACACAGAAAATAGCAATGTAAAATGTATTAATTATTGAAACTGTCCTATTAATCAGCTTTAAAACCATCTCATTGATATTTGTCTCTCAATAAAAAAAATTTTAAAAAAATTAATACTGTATGGGAATTGGCCTAGAAGCCTTTAGCTGTCCATGAGTCTTGGTGCTGAAGTGCTCATGTGATGCATTAAATTTTAGAAAATAAAAATAAATTATTAAAAACTATCTTTAGCAAACAAGGCATGTGAAGCTTACGGCTTCACTTTGATTCTTTTGATATTTTGGTGGGAAGGTCAAACAGATGTTAACCATCAGAGTCCCTGACAGATACTAATCGCGGTACAAAGAACCTCTTTAACAAAGTACTGGAAAGGTGCACAGATAGCAGAGTTTTAAGATTGGAAATTATATTAGTGAGTACTAAAATTCAATTTTTAATTAGCTGTGACACTTACATATGATTTAGAGCTGATGAAATGCTCTTCAGAGTAACAATTCTTCAGACACTATGGGTAAATTGAGCTTCTCTTTCCTTTTGGCAGTAACCAGGACAAACTTGATCCCACAGAGTGATGACGCTCTGTGGTTCAAGTGCAGCTTCTCACTTCCTTCTCCTTGAGTTTACTTTCAAAATCAACAGCCTTCACCTGTTATCTTCCTGTAGGATTTGGTGAGATTTTGTCTGACAGCAAGGCCTTTCTCTGAGATATTCTTCAGGATTTTAATTTTTGGAGAACAGGTCAAACAAAAAATATTTTACATAACAGGATTTTTTAGTTATTTATCAGAGTAGCACTTCATTGGATCATATTCTAGAAAATAGAGGTCATTTTGGAAAAGCCACAGGTGAACAAATTTAGCACCACTGGATTGCTGTGGCCACTGTATAAGAGGAGAAACTGTCTCAGTGTTGGTGCCTGATGAACCCTTTTCTACTCGTCTCCATTTGGTGAGACCCTGACAGTCGCTGTCACCCTTGCTACTTATTTGTGTAAGCTAAACAAAATCTAAGAGTTTAAATGGTGTGTCTAACTCCAAGATGTGGCAGAAGAACAGGGATTCATGGGCCTTAAAACTCATTTTCTTCCCATCCTCCTTTTTTTCTTTCCTTCATGTATAAGATGAAAAATAAATTTCCAACATCAATTTTTCTCACTTGCAAATAATTTTCTAGCTTGGGGTTGGCTCAGTACTGTTCTCCTTCCGAGCTCATACAAGGACATTTCTGCCTGTCCCATAACATTTTTCCTATCTATTCCTGTTTTGCAGCTAATTGGAACCACAGGTCTTCCATTGAAGAATAATGAAACATTCCTTGAAATCAGAAAGCATGGCCCATTCATGAAGTACCATCAAGGTGCCTATGACACCATGCACTCTTGTTAAATATTTATTCAATTAAAATTTAGAAGTATCTTTTCTCTGAAAAATCAGAAATTGCACACAGTCAATGTGGAAAACTGTGGAAGCACAAATAAGGAAATATGAAAAGGAAAAGAAAGGGAAGGGGAGGGGAGGGGAGGAAGAGATCCTTGAGGTGGGCGCTATGGCTTATTCTCTACTTGGATATGTGAGATTTAGAGCTTGGAGAAATTCTCGGGGTCATGACCCAGTACCAGCTTAACACTTGCCACAGATTAGGGAGGTGCTGAGCAAAGAGATGAATGGCCAGAAGGTGGAGATCACATAGGGTAATGGGCAGGATGGAGAAATGGTCTATTTTTGCATGTGTTTACATATTTATCATATCACTTCATATTCCTCTGTTGAATGTGAGGAATCTTACTCTACTGTCCCCAGCTACCTAGAAGCAGAAGCACAAGGGAGAGCTTTGTTGCACTAGAAGTTGGGAATGAGGCATGCCAAGTCCTCTGAGTATGCAGTAAGGGACAGGGGAGTGTTGCTGCAATTATCAATAAAATGACTGACTGGCTCAGGTGGAAATGAATTTACCAAGGAAAGAGCGAGTGTCCTGAAGAGTATGGAGAATTTCAGGGACCAGGGGCCTTGATCAAGTTAAAAAGGATAAGGAACAATAAAAACAAAAGAAAAGGCTAAGACGAGAACGTGATTCCTGGCCTGCCAGCTGAAATTACCACATGGGATTGTCTGGGTGGCCACCTGGCTCACCATGAAGCAAGGTGAGGCACTGCAGGTGACCAGAACCCTGCCATCTGGGATGGTTGCCCATAAAGGGACAGAGGAAGAAACAGCCTGGAAGCCCGGTATATTTTGTCCCCCAAGTGTGAGGATGGTGACCCGAAGCCAGGAACTTCCTGACAGTCATGTGAAATGGATCACACAAGTTTCATGAGCTCACTCAGGTTTGTTTTTAAAAAAGAAGTTATTCTCATACGAAGCTATAATCCATGAAGAAGCTATAATCCATACGAAGAAGTATTCTCATACGAAGCTATAATCCATGAAGTTATAGGAACCTTTATAAGCCTGCCGGTACTTTACAGCCTTTTGTAATGATGCACTAAATGAAGAATTTTCTTACTTGTTTGTTCCATCTTGCACAGCGGTAAGTAACACTTTCTCTCACTCATCTGAAAACATGACTTCTTCTCAGTATTTTGAGAAATGAAAGACAGGTCCAAAGTGTAGTTATGAGAATGGTTTAAAGTTTTACATACTTGACGATTTCACCTGCATTACAAAGCATTCAAAACTTGAGCCTTTCCTTTCACCCTTTACCTGTTAGTCCCATAGCACTGGTTTCAGGATCAGCCATGTACTATTAGTTGGCCTTGGGTAAGTCATGTAAAGTCACTGATCTGTTGTATAATAGGCATAAATCAATTTTATCTTCCTGTAGGATTTGGTGAGATTCAGTCAATATAAATACATGAAAAGCATCTCTGATATGGACTGGATACAATAAAGGACTAAGAAGTGGTGGATATGTTCTAACAGTCATTACAGGAAGGCCTAAAATGCCTCTAGTTATTTCACACTCTCTTCTCTGGGCCTTCCAGTCCACTTGGTCTTGGTAGAACGTGTGAGATGCACACGGTGTGCCTTGGTGGTTTCCCTCTTCAAACGCTGCTTGGAAATCTTTTGAATTATCGACCTGTACACTGCAGTGTCTTCAAAAGCAATGGAAAAAGGCAACTCCTGCTCACAGACTACATTTTGTAGCTCAGGTTCTATCCCCTGCCCCAAATGAATGATCTTAGTATTTTAATATAAGCGTAGTGTCATTTCTCAGGCTGAGTCACTTTGACACTTTTCTCACAGTACAGGGCCCTTACTATGTAAAGCAAGTAGTACCACCTATGCAATTGTCTTCCCCAGTTGACAGACAAGGATGTAAGACCGATGGCTCCACTGCTCTCTAGAATATCGAGCGCCTCGCTATTTTCACTCTTATTCCCTCTTTTTTATCCAGCAAATATTTACTGCATAGCTCCAAGTGTTATTCCTAGTAGCATAATTTGTTACAGAAAACCAACATATAAACCCTGCTCCCATCATTGCCAGTGAAATCAGGTAAGTCCTCCTGCCCTCTTTAGTCCAGGCATGGTCACCCCAGCATCAAACACTTGAAAGCTTAGTCAAGGCTGGGATATGGGCTTCCTACTTCCAAGAAGACACCAAAAGCTATAGGGCCTCAATGTTGGAACAGAGGAAATCTCTGGACAGGTGGAACTGCAGCGGGTGATTTTGTTACTAATCCTGAACTCAGCAATTAATGATCAAGCTACTGTTGAGGTTATTCTTTCTGCCTATTTATAATCTGTAGGATAAGGCAGTCTGTAAGTCTTGCACTGGAAACTCTTTATCATGAACTAAGATTGATAATTTCCTCCACTGTATCCCTTGAAGACATTATTTTGTCCATGTGCCCTGGTGGCAAAGGAGACAGACTCACTCCGGAGTAGTTCCTGGCTCACCCCTGGTGCAGTGACCGAGTCTTCTGGCCTCTGGGGATTGTATGTTCACAATCTACTGTTGACAATTACTAGTAAAGTTATAAAATGTCTCGCATTTAACCTTTGCTGTTAAATTATCCTTCCTCTAACACACCAAGGTTTTTGGAAGAACTTGTGGGAAGGCACACATCATCGGGAGAGGGAGGGACTGAACCTGACTTAGACACAGTGCAGGTACAACTTGTGTTTCTCTGTTTCCTCACTTGCAGAATCTAGGAACTGGATAACGAGGTTTCTAGAAGTCAACGGACCCTGAGGCCATTCTGATAATGTCCTGGGCCATTGCTGATGGTGACCCCACTGCAGCAAGTTCCTTTCTTATCCTCTACAGAACAAGAGCACACCTCACCCTCTTAGACCAGGCCTCAGGGGCTTTTTCCTATAAGGGACAGATCAAACCAGTAATTGTTAAGAAATGACAAAGAACTGTCATTAAATACTTTTCAAAACTTAGGTGAGAATTTTCAGATCATACAGTGCGTTTGCTAAGATGTGTGTGCTGAAGTGTAAGTCCTGATATGGGAAGTGCATGCCTGGGTGAATGTCAGGCAAGATAGCAGGATGAAGATCAGAGATACTCTAGGTGCTTGTGTTGGGGTGACAGTGTTATGAACAAAGTCTAATTGGTTGCTGTCCACTTTCCTTGTTAATTCAGTTTTTATACTATGCAAGGGTTACATTTATGATATAAGGCAATGGACTGTTTTGGGTCAGTGACCCCAAGTCCCCCTTCATATCTCCTGGGGAGAGTTTCCTGGGGGAATCACACATCTGGTCTGTCCTCTACCTCACTCTTCCCACAGCAAAAGAGCTGGCTCTCTAGTGGGTGTCATGACGGAAGACAAGGAGTGCCCAAGCTTAGCAGTCGTCCCTGTTTTCTTCTGGGTTTGCCTGCCTGGGCAGAAGCCACCTGGGGCTCTGCTTGCAGCCCTTGGCTAGGCCTCAGGGTTGGGCTGGAAGCCCACCAGCTGTTCTGATGTCTGTATCATTTAAGAGGTGAAGCCTGACAAGTGGGCAGGGATTCTAACAGCACAGTCGAGTCTGAAAAGGTGATATGGTCATTGCTGACATCCATGGTGTATGTGTCCTTGTGTGTGTGTGTGTGTGTGTGTGTGCACACGCATGCATGCATGCGTGTGTAACCGAACTCAGGAGGGTAAGATGGAAGTTATTTATTGCCATTTCTCAAGAAGCTTCCAGCAGTCATGTCTTCTCCAACTGTCTCTCTCCTAGCTAAGTTCCCTTGCCTTCTAATGGTACAGCGAGTTCTGTGGGGGAATTTTCTCTCCTACAGCAGGTACTGTCTTATAGAGGTGATTAATCTTGGAGGCTAAATGAGGTCCCAGCGGTTCCTTCTGTCAGGTACTTGAACTGAGTGGGAAAACCACAGCCAGGAAAAATGACAGAGTTAATGCCTTCACTCCAGAGAGGGGCTGAGGAGGCCACCTTCGCTGCCAGGAGCAGGTGTCCCTAGCACTGAGAGCTCTGTGGTGCCCAGGTTCCTGCCTTTTCTGAGACTGCTATGTGGCCGCTTTCCCTTCAGCTGTGTTAGCCATCTAATAAGTCCTGACTCGCAAAGAGAGGTAGTTTCTCTAAATGCACAGAAACCTAATAAACCCCATTTCCTGTTTATCTGTTTGCTAATGAGGTACTAGGGATTGAACCCACGACCTTTGTTCAGGGGTACATTTTTATTTTTGAGACAAGATTTTGCAAAGTTGTCAATTTTTCAAGGCTGAGTTTAAGTCGCAAACCACCTATCTCAGTCTCCTGGAGCGTGGGGTTAGAAGTGTGCAATGCTGTTCCCACTGTTTCCAGGTAGACCACATTCACAAAGGCGCGGGGAGGGAGAAGCAAATGTTGCCTGAGTTACAAATCTGCTGGAGATCAAGCTGTACAAATGGCTCTGGTGACAGCATGAATTACTAAGCTTACACTAAGTTATGCTAACATGAATCACTGTGTAATTACTGCCTAACACCGATCATGACTAGTGTGGAACCATTTACTGTGAATTATGAAGCTTAATAAAAATATTGTGAGCAATATTAGCATATATGCAAAGTGAAGATTTCCTTTGGATTTCTACCTGTAAAAAACAGGCTGAAGACGCCATATGCCATCCGAATTGTCTCAGGCGCCGCACACCTCTGTCTGCACCAGGTAGATTTCTTCTCAGTGTGTTCACCAGCTGTGCTGTGATCAACCAACATCTTCAGAGAATCATGAGTACAACGGGCAGCAGTTCTCAGGAGACCCTCCACCAATTATGGCACAGATCTAACAGGAGATTCCATCCTCTTTTTATTGCAAATTGAGGGGTTAAGTTTTATGCAGTTTTGAAGTAGAATTAACAAAGCTGACATAAATATTCTAGATCATAGAAAAGCATGACACTAGATTTTACTCAAGCATGTTCTATGAGATAGAATATGGTCTTTTTGGAGAACCTCCGATGCACAGTTGAGAAGAATGTGTATTCCGATGTTGGGTGGTAGACCACTGTAGACATCTACAAAGTCCATTTGCTCACAAGTTTATTTCAATTCTGATATTTCTTTGGTCTGGTTGATCTGCCTATTTATAAAAGTGGGGTTTTGAGGTACCCCAGTACAATTGTGTTATGTTTGAGCTTTCATGTCCTTCAATATTTGTTTTACATAGTTGGATGCACTGGTGTTTGGTGCATATATATTTATGGTTGTATCTCTTGCCCTTGAAACTTTTTCTTAACAAGTATTAAGGGAACCTTAACACTTTTTGTCCCTCTTGGCGATTCTTACCTTGAAGGTCACTGCATCTGCAAACACAATATCTACCCTTGCTTTTTTCTGAGTTCTTTTCACATGAAGTATTATTTTCAATATTTGAATTTCAGTGTATGAATTTCTTTTTGAGTTGTGTTTCTTGTATATAGCACATTGTTAGGTCTTTCTTCTTAATCCATTCTGCCAGTCTGTTTCTTTTGATTGATAAATTGAGACCATTTACATTTATGGCTATAACTAATGCGTATTCATTTGTCCTTGTCAGATTATTTTCCTGTTGTTGGTTCCCTGTCTTTAATCTCTGTTTAAATGTTTGTCTTGGGTATTGGAATCTTTCTATTCATCTTCATGGAATTGTAACTTTCCTTATGTATTTCTACAATATCTTTCAGCACATGTTGAATGAGTGCTGGTTTGGTGCTCATAAATTTCGTCAGTTGTTCTGTATCATAAAACTATTTTATTTCTTCATTGATTTTGACAGTTTTGTGGGGAACATCAATCTGCAGGGTTTCTTTCTTCAAATCTTCTTTTATTTATTTACTTGGCATAGGGTTGTCCTATGCAGGATGAATCCATAGTGATCTCCTTGTCTTAGCCTCCCCAGTGTTGGGACTTCAGGCCTGTGCCACCACACCCGGTTTCAGCGGCCAGTGTGGCATGCCTGGGTTCCAGAAGCCAGCATGACATGTAGTACTGGGGATCAAATTGGGTCCTTGAGCTTGCCAGCCAAGTGCTTAGACCACAGTACTATCTCTCTAGCCCTATGAATTTGGCTTAAAATCTGTTTCGTTCTTAGGGCAGAAATACTTCATTCTGAGCTTTCATTGACTTAGGGATTTGTACTGAGCAGTCTGCTGTGGTTCTGAGCAGCTATCCTTCATAGGCATTCTGTTTGTTTTCTCTAATAGCTTTTAATATTCTGCTTTTGTGCTGAATTTTTTGGATCTTGACTATTATATGCTTTTCTATAGATTTTAGATATGGATAACTGGAGTTTATGTGTTTCATTTATCTATATGTCAATTCTTTTTCCATATTGGGAAGTTTTCTGTCACTATTTCTGTGACAAGGCATTTTTTAAAAAATTTCATTTGTGCTGTCTCCTGCCTTTCACTGACTCTGATCAGTCTGATGTTGTTCTTCTTTACATCATCTTCTGCTGCTGCTCTGAGTTTTCATGGCTCCTTGCTATTTTAAAGTAAGCGTCTTTTTCATGGTTTATCGGTACAACCCTATCTTCTAGATCTGATAGCCTGTCCTGACTGGTTCATTTTACTGTGTGTATTTTCAATAATTTTTAATCTCCTGGATATCTATTTGAATATGTTTCATGGATTCTGTTTTTTTCTTTCTTCTTTTTGTTGGTGGTACCAGAGATGGAACTCAGGACCTTGTGCTGCCAGGCAAGCACTTATTCTACTGAACCATCTCCCTGCCCATCCACCCTTTTGACTTTATGGACAAACCATGACAGCATAGGAAATATTACAAAGACAACAAATGGGACCTCATCCCTCTACAAAGCTTCTACACAGCAAAAGAAATCATCAACAGAGTTAAAAGACACTACACATATTAGTGTTGTCAGCTGATCCTCAAACAAATGATTAATATTTAGAATATATGAAGAACTAAAAAAGTTATACCTCCCAAATTTAAACATCTAATAAAAAAGGGCATCTGAAGTGAATAGAAGCTTCTTGGATAAAAACCTCCAAACAGTAAAGAAATATATGAAACAAAAGCTCAACATCACCGGTCATTCAGGAGGTGCAAATTAAAACCATGCTGATACTCTACTTCATCTCCAAAGGAATGGCTATTTTCAGAAAAAAAAAAAGGCTTCTGGGGGTATGGAGAAAATGGAAAGAAATCAACACAGGGACTTCTCAAAAAACTAAAAATGGAGGTTCCATTTACTTCAGCTATTCTCTTTCCTGGATTTCTTCCCAAAAGAATGAAAGGAATCACACTACAGTGACATATGAACACCCACATTTATAGTATTACAGTTGTAATAGTTAAATCTTGGAAACAGCCCAGTTGTTTATCAGCTGATAAATGGATTCAGAAGATATTTATTTATTTATTTTTATTTTTATTTTTTTTTCAGAACCGGGGATTGAACTCAGGCCCTTGTGCTTGTCAGGGAAGCGCTTATCCTCAGAAGATATTTAAATACAAATGGGTAGAATCTTCTATAAAGAAGCATAAGCATGAGGTGTTTCTAGGTAAATGGGTACACCTTGAGACCACACATTTAGTGAAATAAATTGCACACATGTTTAAATATTTCATGTTTTATTTGATATAAGAAAAGAAAAAAATGGAAAGAAAGCTTTATAAATGAGGTGAAGAGGGGTTAAAGGGAGGGGAGAGGAAAAGAATTAAGATATATATAGGTACAAAGTACCTAGGAATATGATCACTATGTGTATCTAAAATGTACAATTAAATTACTTCAAAAATCCCCCTCAAGAAACTTTTAAGCCAATTAGAGAAATTTCTGACCCCATTTCAGTGAAGTGCATTTTCATTTCATTAAACAGAAGCAGGAAAGACTTCTTGGTATTGTATCTTTTAAAAGATATGTAAATACATAGACTTTTTAGAACTAATACTCATTTGAACTCTCCACTTTTGTCACCCTTCCTCTAAGAAACTGACTCAGTAAATACTTATTGCAAAGACATATTCTGTAAAGGAGAACATGTTGATACAAGATAATAAGTGATTATACATTTATAGTAGCACTATTAATTCTAATTAAAATACACAAAATATATAAAAACTGCCAAGAGTACACAGAGCTAATAATCTAGAGATAGGAGCTGCTTGATACCTTAAGGTTGTTAGAAATGAGATATTTGTGCTTTAAAGACTTCTCCAAATAGAGCTTCCTCTAACAGCAATGGAACACCCATCTCTGACAAAACAAAACAAAAAAGGGGGATATGAATGAAGGACCATTTTGTAGCAAAAAAAATAGATGCATATACAAAATAGGATAGACATACAGCTATTTTCTCTTAGTTCAATGAGAAGATTTGTACTAATATTTTTTAGATGAGATATCATGTCTGCATCTTGTACTCTGAATAACAACTATGAAGACAATATGCACTGTATTAATTATTGTAACTTTCCTACCAACCTATTTTTAAACTATCTCATTGCTATTTCTTTCTTATTAAAATCAATAAAAAATTTTAAAAATGGGACATTTTAGGAAAAGGCCTGCCCAGTGATCCTCCACATGCAAATGACTTGGTACCACTTTCCAATGGATATGTGAAATGCTACCCTCACTCCAAGTGATCGAATTAGAATTTCTTAAGGAGTAGAAAAGAGGAGGAGCACAAGTGAGAAACTTCTCGCATGTTTTCATGAACATGTAGCTCACCTGGTTTGTGGTAGACTTGATTCCTGAACACATAGACAGTAAAAGCAGGACACCAGGTGCCACGGGGTTGTGCTCCCATTTCATAGGACAGTATTGATGTCACTGTCTATGTCACATGCCAGATTACTGCCAGGAAGAAGTTCCTGAAATACGACCTGAGAAGCCATCCCCATTTGCACTTTGCTTTTGTTGGAGTTTGTGGATTGGTCTATGATGTCAGTGCATGTCTATGGGGTGTGCTGTCATGTTTTAATGCATGTATATGTAAGGTACAAGTTGATTTACAGTATGGAAAATATCTTCTGCTTGCACCTTTTAAATCCTCAGGTTTTTCAGTATGATCCAGAATGAAATGTATGAAAAGTACCCTTTTAGATTTTTGTGACAGGGTCACTCTGTGTTGTTAAACTGCCCAAGTTGGGCTCCAACTTGTGATTCTCCTGCCTCAGCCTCTCAGAGAGCTGGATTATAGGTGTGCACCGCCATACTTGTGTTCTTCTTTTTTTATATGGAAATAATCCACTAACTAGCCTCATGTTGTAAAAAGCTTTTCTCATATTAAAAATGAATTAGCCCTGATTTTATATATCCTGAGATCCAGTATCAATTGTAGAGACACATACTTTCCCAAATCAGATGGAAGCAAATTGTTCCATTTGCAATTAAACTACACAAACCTCCTTAATTGTTTGTACAACACGGATGTTTCCAGGAACAGAGCCTGCGTAACAGTGATTGAGAAGGCTAAAGAGTGAGACAGCTGCTCACACAGGTCATTCGTACTGGTCCAACTCCAAGAATATACTCGTTGTTCTTTTTGCAGCTCTGCAAATCCACACAGTCACCATTAGCATCTGTGTGATGTCACTATCTCTTCCTGTCTCTTATCCTCATGCTCCATGCTGGTTATTTAAATCTCTTCTCTCATCTTTTTGGTCCTCCAAGCGTGTCAAGTTTATCCTCCAAAGAGACATTACCTTCTCCTGTCATTGAACTGTTTAAAAAATTCTCAACCAAAGAATTTTATGTGAAATGCAAACAAGCTATCAGCTTCAAGATGTTTTTAATAAGCAAGGATGTTTTAGTGAAGGACTGCTGTTTACTTTGTGTCCATGATATATTTGTCTTCATAAAAAAAAAAATGTTTGTTTTTCCACATCGTTTTCCTCGTAGCTCTGAGCATGTATTGCATCTGCACTTGAGTAGAAAAGCCTACTTGGTATACTTACCGGTGTGAATGAGTGCCACAGTGCTTAACTTCATTCACTACTACTCCAGGACAAATAATCAAAATAAAAATATTATCTTAGAAAAAAACTGATACCTGAAGAGAAAATGAGGTGGGATCCCTAGACAGCAATATTTTTAAACAAGTTTCTAGAAATATCAGCCTTGATACTAGTAACAAAGACACCTATGATGAACAATGTAAAATCATCAACACAGAAAAGCAAACAACAGCAACAATAAACAGAAATGCTAACATGCACAAGCGAGGTGCAGCCCCAGCCCCCCAGCCCACCGCAGCAGGCCCAAGCAACAGCAAAGTGGAGGAAGTAAGTGTCTTGAAATCAGATTTTCTGTTGAAAGGAGAAAGTCTTTATAAGTCCAGGCTGGACACTCAAAAAGCAGAGATTAAGCTGCCTCTTCCTGTACATAAATAAAGATGGAAATAAAAAGGCTGTAATGCAATCGTCAGTGTCTTAATGCGACTCCCACACACCCAGGGCCTCCTGACGAATTCCAGTTACATGCCACAGAAAGAACTTCTATCGTTTGTGATGTAAACTAATTGTTGACAGCACTGGAATTTGGAAAGGGCTTTGATAGGAACTGGAAAAGGTTTGGGGCATGTTGTTGAAAAGATCAGCAATTCGTGGGCTCCTCATGCCTTCCGCGTGGCTTCCAGGCGATCCTCTGGAGCGACACAACTTCATGTTGGCTGAGCGACGATGGATGGTGAGCACAG
Source organism: Ctenomys sociabilis (assembly GCA_004027165.1). Taxonomy (NCBI): domain Eukaryota; kingdom Metazoa; phylum Chordata; class Mammalia; order Rodentia; family Ctenomyidae; genus Ctenomys; species Ctenomys sociabilis. Next base: position 30,617 of record PVKA01009570.1, on the reverse strand, counting down.
CACACGACGCATTACCCTTTGACCGGGGCACTAATGGCGCCAACACTCACTACCACTCGCCTGTCTTTAATGGAGATGCTGAGAGCTACAGGAGGGGCCTTTCCATCTCTGTTCTTGGTCAACTCGAGCAACTCATTTGTGCTCTATTATAAGTCAAAGCAATAAATTACCAGAGTCTGGGTCACATCTGTCCTCACTGCACAACCCTGCCCTGTTCCAGGGTATTTCTTTCTGGCATTTGGGATTCTCAGGTCTCAGTAATGTGTGAGTGAACAGGCCCTTCGGGAGGATCCTGAAACCCCATGAGGGGGGGCTGGGTCCCCAAGCAGCTGCCACAGCTGACCTGAGGAGAAGCCCCGATCACGCACTCCTAACAGGCTGCAGGTGTTACCCATGCTGCTGCCCGGGCCCCACACCAGGTGGACAGAACAGGGAGGGGCCGCTCCGAATTTTCATAGCAGCCTTTTGTTTCTAGAAAACTGTGATGATGAAATCTGATTGCAAGCCCTCCCTAAAATTAGCACAAAAGTACATTGTGTCCCCTTAAAACGCGTCTCAAAAAGATTTTTTAAAAATGAAATACAAACATGATAGAAGTTGCACAGAGCCTGCGAAGAGATAAATTCTTGTCAAATGGATGAGCGAGGAAAAGAAATAACATAGCATCAATCTGGAACAAACAAAAATGCAAATTCGAACAGCGCTGGCTTCAAGATGTGGGTTACTTTCGGTAAAAAGCACACAGCCGCATTTCTCCCCCATCACCCTACGCTTAAAAACACTTTTGTGGATGACTGTTACATTGCTGCCCACTGTACACTCTTGGATATTTGTGTGTGTGTGTGTGTGTGTGTGTGTGTGTGCGCGCGCGCGCGCGAGCGTGCATCTTAGTACAGGATCTATAGGGTCTCACTACGTAGCTTGGACTCATAGTGATCCCCCGTTATCAGCTTCCCAAGTGATGGCATTAAAAGCGCACACCCCACCGCACCCCACCACACCCAGTCTCAGTCGCTGTCTCACTGCGCCCCGTGGGCTGCGGGGCGCGGGGTGTGGGGGCAGCATGGCATGCGGGGATCCCAGGCGCCCGCTGCGCTTTTCCCAAGCAGGTGCTTTAGTTCGCTGAACTATCAGGCCAGCCTGACTCTTGGATATTTTTTAATAAAACCAAGACAGTAATTTTGCTGTCTTGTAAAACTGACTGACCACTGTGCTATCCTGGCATTTTCTTCCTTATATAGTTTATTTATTTATTTATTTATTTATTTATTTATTTATTTATTTATAGTAAGGGTCTACAGGGTCTCACTGTATGGATTGGACTCGTAGTGACCCACCCATTTTCAGTCTCTCAAAGAGCTGGGATTACAGGTGTGCGCCACCATGCCTAGTCTCAATTGCTGTCTCATGAGTCTTGGGGGCGGGGCCAGCATGGCAGGCTGGGGATCGAAGGAACGCCCGGTCCCTGCCTCTGCCTAAACAGGCGCTTTAATCCACTGAGATATTAGGCTAATGTAGTTATTTTTTTAAAATACACTTTTTAGTATATTTAATTTATTTTATAATTCGTATTAGTGATATAGAAAAGTGAAATTTGCTGGTATAGTGATCCATATATGCACTAACATGTGTTCGTTAATTACATCTCATTGCCCCATTTGTGCTCCTCCCCCAGGGCCCTGTGCCATATCTAAAAATCTACGTTCTAGTTTCCTTTCCTCTTTTGCTTATTTGTATTTACTTTTAGACTGCTCATGAAGAGAAAATAAGCCATTTTTGACTTCATGAGGCTGGCTTAATTTGACAACGTCCAGTTCCATTCCTTTTCTTACAAAGGACATGGCAGAATAATGGGTGATTGTATGGAACAACTCTATTTTTCCTTTTTATGCTTCTGTTGCTGCTCATCCAGGCCATTTTCACAGCCTAGATATATATATATATAGTATCACTATAAACATGGGGATGTGTGTAGCACTAGCATTCTGTCTTTAGCTTTTTTTTGCATATTTTTTGTCTTTATATTTTATGAAACAATAAAACATTTTTAAAACCAAATAACAACTATTATGACTCTGTTTATCACTGTTTTCAGAGTAGCTGCTAGGTTCAAGACATAAACCAAAAAGGCTCTTACACTCCCCCAAGAAAAGCCCCACAAACTTTCTTTCCAATGAACTTTCCATACCTAATGTTAGTTTCCTGAGGTACCCTTGTTCTGCTTTCCTCAGTGGTTGTGCTGTTTCTTTACATCATCCTTCCATGGTGTAGAAAGGCTGTGTGTTCCCCCATGCTCACCTGCATTCCTTATTTTTGCCTTCTTAACCCTATTCTAACTAGGACACTGGAATCTCTGTGTGGTTCTAACTTATATTTCCCAAGTGGCTAGAGACACTGAATGTTCTCCTATACTCACTCATTGACCATTTGTTTTTTCTTTTGAGAATTCTTTTTTCAGATCATGTGTCCATTTAATCAGTGGGCTTCTCTGCTGTTTAGTTTTAATGTTTTTTAATTATATATATATATATATATATATATATATATATATATATATATTTATTAAGCACAGTATGCTGTATGGAAGGATGTATATATCGTAGGCTAGGTCAACCAAGTTCTCCCATATAGCTATTTATCCGGGGTGGCCATCTGCTCTTCTGTAGGGAATTGACACATCCCTACACATCTGTCTCCAAATGATCAGGCGCCAGATTTACCCACTACTCAAAAGTGATTCCCCTTTAACCTCACATAGTTCTACTTCTTTGTACAGTGTATCTTTTTGTAACAATGAAATATATTTAGTTTCTTTACTTTAGGAAGAGGGTAGCCTGTTTCTCAGTATTTGAAGAGACCACTGGAATACAGGACATTTGTAAGATTGTCTTTCCTGCATTCTGTGTCTTTAAGCCACTAGACTTCACTGTGCTCATGGCTCACCTTTTCAAGGACACAGGCAGCTCTCACAGCTGACTGCTCCAGCAGGTGCTAGAATGTGCGCCCAGAATCTTGGCAGATCTGAAATGAAGGTGAGCGCAAGCAGCCAAGCACCGCTGGGCACCGGGCACATCCGGTCTTGGAAATGCAAAGTTAGAAAACAACTTTCTCCTTTGGAGTAAAATCACAGTTTCCTTTGAGAAAAGTAGAACAAGAGGATGTTACTCTTCTGATTGTGTAAAATCTCTTTTCAGATGCTTTAGGACAGCAGGAAGAAGGACCAGGGAGGCAGAGGAAGGCAGCTGCTCGGAGAACCACGAGGCCATGCAGGCCCAGCAGAAGGGAGAACATCCAGCTGATACAGTCACCGTCTTGCCCCGCCCAGAGTCAGCTACTAGCCAACCATTTGTGAGGCACGTTCAGCACAGTAGTGCGCTGTTGAGGTCAGGGATTTTGGAATCATCTGTGGATGATTCTTAAACACTTTCTCAGAATATATCAATTCAAGTCCTAGGTTTTTGTTTGCCCACCTGTAAAACGGATACAGTGGTCATTCCTCTCTCCAGAAAGAGCGTGTGTACATGCACAGGGCCTGGCACCAGACAAGTGCTCCTGAGAGCCCAAATGACCAGCAGCATTCTAATTGTCAGCCCCAAGGCGTGGGAGGGAGAGGACAGGATGGCTGCGAAGCCCTCCAAGAGTGTCTCCGGTCACAGGTCTTCCCAAGCCCCGCCTTCCTAGGGCTTTGATTTTTATTTTTTTTTAATAATTTTGAGAAACAAGGGCAATAAGGCAGTTTCAAAACTGATTAGTAGGACAGTTTCAATAATTAATACATTGCATATTGTTGTCTTTGTAGTGATTATTTATAGTACAAGATGCAGACATGATATCCCATCCACAGACACTATTAAACAAATCTTTCTATTCATTGAATTAAGAGAAAGTAGCTGTATATCTGTCCTATTTTGAATATGCAGAAACAAAATGGTCGTTCATTTGTATCCCCTTTTCTGTTTAGTTTTTCTAGAGAAAGTTATTTCATTGCCATTTAAATATTGTAGGTGCGTGAATTCGACAAAATGTTCAAATATAGTCCAGTAGGCCATAATAGTAGTGGGTTTCCTGTAAGACCTAAGAGCAGGTGTTATGTCAATCCCTGGGGAAGGACAGCTTTTGTCAGCAGTCCTGTCACATTGAGAGCTAATTGAAGGTCACTCTAGACTGTATAATGTTTGCAGTTTGACTGTCAGATCCCTGACAGTACCGATGAACTTGAAAATGAAGAAAATGAAGAAAATAATGTCATAGCTGCTTAAGACACAGGTGCAATTCTACGGTACTTCACCCCCATTCATTTCTAGGGCCATTTACTCTGAAAACGAACACTAGCATTCTGAGTTTTCCTCTTGGCATCAGATGTGTTCACTATCTTTTAAATAATGAAATTGAGATATTTCACGGAGGTGTACAGTTCTGACTTTTGGGAAAAAATGAAGCCTGCATCTTTTTCTGCCTAAATAAATGAGTACTATACAGGTAGAAGGTGAGGATGTCTAAACAGCCTTTAGAAATGAAGGCATTTGTGTTCGGGGATACCTTCTCCAGGCATTGATTCTGGGTGTTTCAGAGCACTAGGAAGCCGAGGGTGACCCTATGACTGCTGTACGTGTGGTGAGCGTCGCTCTGTGGCTAGTGTTCCATTTTGTTCGTCCTTGCTATCGCTTCCTGTAACATTTAAAGTGGAATTACAGACACCATGCCACTTTATGGCTAAATGTCAGCATGCATATCTTAGTACAAATGGCATTCTCCTATATGATCATACACTGTAAGGACATAAAAATATCGCTCCTCTACCACTCAGCCCATTTCATCAGGACAGCAGCTGGAAATATTTTTCCTGATAAAACTGACAAGAAGAAATGTGGGTGGACAAAGGTCATCTCCTCTCCTAAGTCTTGGTGTGGCAGAGGGGGCGGAATGTAGGTGATCACTCTTTACCAGTGTGTCAGTTCTTAAGAATTCAACAAAACTTTTATTTTCCATTTAACAAAAATTACACATTAAAAAATATCATTTATTTTCTAGGTTTTTGAGATTTTAGATTTCTTGGCAGTACCATAACATACTGAATTCATGCATGGATAAAAATAGCGATTTATACCTGTTCCTTATTTGCCTATCTAATAAATTATGTGGTATGTATATTGGAACATATAATCTTTTAGAAATGACAGAATAATCAACAACATAGGTCCCCAGCATACTGATAGGAGAAATGACAATGACATTAAAATATTGTTCATTCCTTATTGATTCTGTCAAAGGTTTTCTGCCCTCCAAAATTAAAATATTTATGGGCGTATGAAGTAGTTAAGAGATCTCTGTGCCATTTTCTTCTCCACCATAAGACAGGCAAAATCATACTGCCATCACATTACAAGGATATTAAAAAGATAAAGGGTGAAACTCATTTTGGTTCACAGGCCATAGGGCACAACAGAAGTCTGAGCTGTATGTGACTCTGGCATAGCTGTTGCAATCCGGCACAACAGAATGGGCCTTGCAGGAAACTGTTCTTATAAAGTAGTAAACAGCTAGTGACACTTTCTCTAAGAAGTTCATAAAATCTAATAAAGAAGGCTTATTATAAACATAGCAAGGGTAAACGCTATGAGAGTCTCGTTTCACTGGTCAAAGTGATCTAATGCCAGAGATTTCATACTGTGTAGCTAGAGTTTGCAACAGTTGTTGTCTATTATTGTTTTAGCCATTACTGCTATTACTAAGAACTCTGCTGCAGCACTGCTATGAATTCTGTAAATTTCAAATATTTGCACATTAATTGCTTTTGAAGCTCTGATAGTTGGTGCACACCCCCATCACGAATGCTTATATTGAGACATGTTATAAGTGTGTTATAAAGCAATTTCCAAGCATCTTTCTTTAGTGAAGTAAGGGATGCCAGGGAGAAAAAGCAAGGCTTGCTGTTTCAACAGTTTTATTGATGGCTTTTTTGAAAAAGGCAATAAAACAAACATTCCAATGTCTCCAGAGCCTTAATCTCAGCAAAACTGATTTTTCTTATAAACCATCACCCAGATTTTAAAAAGAGCGGTGTGTTCCAGACTACAGCAGTGTGGAGATAACATGGTCCCAGAGCAATCTACTGACCTCACCGCAGGGAATCAAGATGCCTCATCATGAGCTGCTTGGGCAGCATCACTTTGCCAAGGAGCATTACGATTCTTTTTAAGGAAGATTTGATTTAGCTGCTATTTTGAGAAAGGTTGGGAGGATTTCTCTCAATGACGTGTACACATGCTCTTGGGTCCACCTCTCATGCTGACACCAATTCATCTAAACTCCAGCTATTCATCAAGGAAAGGGGGGAATCTTTCTATAAAAAGAATCCCTTAAATGCAGATTCGAATATTTACATGAAAACTTGAAATAGTTTTTACTGTTACTTTCTGATGAGAAAAAACCCTCCCTGGGTGTCTTATCTTATTCTACTTGAAGCATTTGTATGTTTACTCCAGAAGAGTCTGCGTGCGTGTGGCTTCTGTCTTGGGGTTATGCTGGGGTTATACATCGACATCTCCCAGTAGGGCCAGTAGGAAAGAATTATGAAGTGTAAGCACAATTAAGTTTATGAAATTGTTAACACTGATGTTAAGGATTTTTAAAAACATTTCTGCTTAAAAATAGAAGAAATCATGGCAGATGTTAGTTTTCAAGAAAGGCAAACAAATATCCTTAGAATTTCTGGGACAGAGAATTCATATATTATTTTATGCATGATTTGCTCACAACAGGAAAGTGTACACTAATTGTGCAGTTAGGGGCTACCTATTCATGGATAACTCCAGAACATATATGCTTAATTTAGAATAAATACACCCATCACTTCAGAATTGCCCCATGCCACCCTGTTCCTGGCAGAGAAGGTCTCGAGTGTCCGTGTCTGCTTTGCAGGCACATTTCTGTATTTCAAGGTTTTTTCAAGTGGGCCGTATTTTGTGATGGGGAAGGGAAGCAGAGTTAGAGGAGAGGGAAGGTTGCAGGGGAGGGAAAGAAAGAAAGAAAGAAAGAAAGAAAGAAAGAAAGAAAGAAAGAAAGAAAGAAAGAAAGAAAGAAAGAGGACGTGCCATGTGCGCATGTGAACTCTCTCCACCCATGTAATTATGGCACTACAGCCATGTACTTACAAAATAGTAACTATTAACAGTGATCTAATGTTTTAAAAAAGTTATAACAGTTTTAAAAAAGTTATAACAGAGTAATAAACGCTTTCAGCTTATCAGAAGGTGAGATGAAGACAAGGCAGGCTGCCTCAGAAGCATCTTAGGTGTTGGTTTCTTTTTAGTTTGCAGTGATGTCTGTGAGCCCATTTACCTTGTAGCTCACTGAGGAGAGAAGAGGGAGAAGGGAAGGGAGAGGAACGGGCAGCGAAGTCTTTTATTGCGGGATCTTCTTTCAGAGCTGGGAAGCCCATGAGACAATCTCTCTTATCTTAGTCCAAGATAATGTCTTGAAATTCTGTGGGTCTCTAAGAAGATTTGGTTATATTAAGAATTGATGGTGGTAGTATTAGTCATTAAAGGAGGGAATCAGCAGAGTGGTTCTCTCCTTTCTGCAGCAGATGGATTGCAAAGGTCGAAACCATGGCTAGTCCAAAGTGTATAGCCGGCTCTCAGCCTGTCTCCTCCATGCCCACTTCTCTACGTGTGTGACTAGGATCATGTCCACTTCAGCGGTACACATGCTGACGCTGGATCGTGCAGATCTGTGCTGCGTGAAACTTAGGTAGCAGGCATTTTGCCAGACTGAGAACAGTAAAAATGAAATAGAAAATCACTACAAGGTATTCTGATAAAACTTATGTGAAAATCTCTATCTTAATCCACTTTCACCCTTTCCCAAAGGGCGCTTTACACCTCTGCTTTGGCATATCCAAGTTACATCTGAATTGCAAGCAAGCATTGCTTCTCCTGTGCTCTGTGGACATTGCTAACTAAAATAAGAGTTCCCTGACCCCTTGTCCCTGGGAATCCAGGACAGCAGATCTGGCAACTGTGGCATCTATTGAGTAGAACCTGGCAGGTGGTTACACAGGCTAGATACTAGAAAACAGTTCCGGGTAACATGGAGCGTCGTAATACATAACTTCATCCCACTACTTGCATGGTGTGCAATTTAGAAATGAGGAATTATTTCTGGAATGTTCCATGTAGTATTTCCAGTCTGTGATTGGCTGTGTGCAGCCGAAACTGCATGGAGGCACATCCTGAGTGGAGCGCCAGAGTGTGGTGAGTAGGAAGTGTTACTGTAAGCCACTGCTCAGTGTGCTCATGCATTTGGCACTGCCATAATCGTTTTTCAGGCATTAAACCGTTTAGTTTCCTGAACTGCACACTAAAGTAGACGCTAAGCTCTCCCTCTCATTTTTCAGATGAGGAATTTGAAGTGTACACAGGTTGATAAACCTGAACAAGCTCACTCAGCTTCCAGGGACAGGAATAGGTATGGGGACACTCTGTCACAGCTTTCTTGGTTTCCACAGCTGTGTCACCCTCCCTGATTGCTTTACTGCTTTATTGTGAAGGGCCTTCTCAGCAATGGCATCTGCATGCTTGTCCCAGCAAGGGCTGGTGGGCTAAAGATGCTGCACCCCGAGGGTTACATTCCTTTTCCAAGGTGACTAAAGAACAGCTCTAGGAATCTGGCAGGACTTTCTACGCTTGCTTCTCCTTTACCCTTAGATGATCTGCAAAACTAAATATCTACCGAGGGCCAGGGAGATAGCTCAGTGGCATAAGCACCCATATGGCAAGTACAAGGTGCCCTGAGTTTGATTGCTGGTGTCAAAAACAGAAATTGTAAATGTGGTAAGATGTGTGCTGAGACCTGCAAAGCGGTGACAATAAACAAAGCAAGCCATCTTCATGTGGGGGTTTTACCATAGTGGGCAGATGGAAAAGTGCACCAGTGAACTTGGTGAAGGTCGCCTCATGGCAGCCCTGGCTGTGGCCCTGGTGGTTTGGGATCTGTACTCGGGGCCCATCCTGTGAGCCCTGCTGTCCCCCTGCGAGTCAGTCTGGGGAACCCCATATGGCTGCATTAATTAGCTTAGGAGGAAAAGGATGAGGAAGGAGCCACACGTTGGCTCTAAGACTCACAGGAAGCAATTAACAGTGACCTTCACGGAGAGATGAAGAGCAGAATGCTGGGCCCTGGCTGTATTTCGGGTTCTTTGGCGCACTTTAGCCCTTGGAGTCTGCAGCAGCTTTTACTCATGGCATGCAGATGTACTTTATCCTGGTGTAAAACATTTCTGTCTCCTCCATTTTTCCCCAGCAAACCAGCCTCACACGCAGCTCTCTGTTTTATTTAACTGCTTGTTATTTCATTTTCTTAGAGAGACTACTGAATCTGATGAAAAGGTCCAGGGGCAAGTGGGCACATGTGCACACGCCCAGCACAGCTGCAGAAAGGGGAGCACTGCAGCTGAATCAGCGACAGCTGCCCTTACTCCTCACGGCTGCCCATGGCCGTGCGACCTTGCAAATGCCCCCCGACTGCTCTCCCAGTCTCAGTCACATCTCCAAACCTACCACGTGGCATGCTTGTCCTTATCATATGGATTCTGTGTCCCTAAAGAGCACGCAGGCTTGCCTGGCTCCCTCTCTCCACTTCAGTGCACCCATCCACCATGCAGGTGCCCCTTGGCCTGGCACGCCCAGTGGCCCACACGGAGTGCCTGTGCATCTGTGTCCTGTCTGTGCACGGGTGCAGGGGGCAGTGAGGCTGAGTCCCTTTTCCAACACATCCCATCGGCGGACACCTGCTTCAGTTTTTGCCACTGCACTCAGGGCTGTAGCACAGGCTGCATGGTGTGATTACCTATTTTTCATGACCGTGCAAAAGTGTTAGTGTAATTTGTTCACGCTCTGCTTCTGTGTGTACCATGTGATAGGGCTCGAAGCAGATCCCTTGAGTGAGTGCCTGAGAGAACAAATGAATGGATGAGTGCTCGGACAGCATTTGTCGAGGAAAACAGTCTGGATGCGAAAAGACCGACTGTGCCCCTGACCACTTTGGAGTGCGCAAGAGCCCGTGAAGGAGACCAGTGTGTCAAGTGATGTGGAAAGAAAAACCATTCAATCCCGATTGTGTCTGTAAGGTCTGCCTGACCACAGGAACCAGGCCAAGTTCCCTCTGTGTGTGTGTGATAGCTGAAAGGCTGGAGCTTGGCCTCTGGCCCTCAGTTTCCATCCTTCTCCATCTCATGCCTCTTGTAAACACTTGGGTCTCCGCACTGCACCGTTGTTCACAGTTTCTCGACAAGAGCTCAGCTCACAGCCTGCAGCCAGGTGACCATGGGCAGGCCAACTGTGCCTCCCTGGGCCTCTTTAGAGGGCAAAGAGTTCAGCTCCCATCCCCAAACGTTGTGGTGCTGGACCCTGGCCGGGGGAGGGACAGAGCCTGCAGAGGCTGGGGAGTCCTTTTCTACTCCATCTAAGATCCTCCCTTGACTCTGGGCCCCAGAGCTGTTTCCTAGCAGCCATACATGAAGCAGAAGCTTGTTAGCCAGGAGGGCAAAATACACGTGGAGGGAAGCTATGACTGCCTCACCCTGGGTATTCACAGCTTGCGGCGAGCTCGCTTCCACTGTGGGCACCCATGACAGCCACCAGCCACTGAGAAAGGGTTACCAGGTAGCAAAGTGATAATTGTGCCAGCCCCTTCGTACCTGAGAAAGTCTTGCTGCCGACAATGGTGAAGATCACCACTAAAAATTACTTTGCTCCATGTTTATACTGGTGACTAAGTTCCTGAGAGGACAGTTGTTTTCCTAGCTCAGAAGCATTTGTTCTTATAAATTGGGTTCAAATTCACTAGCACTGCACCTTCTTATCCTGGCCATCCTCAGCCTTCAGCAGGAGTTTTCCTGAAAAGCTTGACTTCAAATGAGGAGAAAAGCTGCTCTGATCCCTGCTCTGTGCACCTGCCCCGATGAGGTGGATGACCATAAGCCCCTTCTATGCAGCAGACCCTGCCAGGCTGAGGGGACTACAGAGCATGATGTCAAAAATCACATTGCTTAAATGATGTACTTCAATGGAGAGTCATTCCTAGGCCGAAAAAGACAGCAGCATCCTGAAGTATGGACTCGGAAAGGATAAAACCATATAAATAACTTGTGTCAGCTACTACATAAAATATACTTTTTCAACACCCCAAACAAACGCAATACATTCAGAAAACAACAGAAATCCTTCAAAAATCCCAGAAGCACAAAGAGCATTTACACAAGTAAAATCTAACATGGTTCAGGAGACAGAGTCAAGCTGGGGTGGTAGAACACTGAGTGCTTTCCAGAAGCATAGCAGCACAAAGTTTATTAAATCCTCTCAACTTCCAAGAAAATACAAGGGATGGAGTGGGAAGGGAAGGCTGGTTCATAGGATTATGGTTTTCTCTTTAAAATCCTTTTAGACATAAGTTCTGCTAATTATCTTTCTCTTCAGAATTTTTTTCCCAGACATGGGGCTGTATAACTTTAAAGCTGAGTGGACTTTCAGAGTTCATTTGGTCGAAGAACCTGGCTTTATGGATGAGAACACTAGGTATACAGAAGGTCAGGGAACGTAGCAGGAGTGCTGGGCCCTGGGCTCTCCTTTCTCCCCAAGTCCCTCTCTGCTAACCAGGGAACGAGATGCCCGACTAGGGACAGTGTCACTGGGGAGTCCAGGCATGCACTTAGAATTGAAAAAGGCTACAGCCTCCGTGTCTTCTGTGATGGATGAGCAAGAAGAAGCCCACAAGCCCTGTGCTCACACCTGGTGTAAACTGAGCACATTTATGGTGTACTTTACTTTTATAAAATCAAACAGGATTTAAAAATTGTTGAAAGCCTCCAAATTCAAGGCACAAATAAGCATCCAGAGAAGCTAGAATGAAAAACCAGTAAAGCGGAACTCATCTAAAGAATGGAACCACTGCTACTAGCCCTCCTGTGTGCTGAATCCAGAGCGTAGTAGATGCAGGTTTCGGTTTCCTGGCAGGAGGAGGACTAAGGTGTTGCTTTTAGCCTGGGTGAGTATAGGATAAATAGCTGGTGTACTTCTAAGCCAGCATCATTCCTGATTCCTCTTTCTTCAGCCTCTCATGGACTTCTGGCCACTGGGAAAGTGGAAGTTGTCACCCACGAGCTCTGTCCATAGCACCTGTCTGGTTTTCTATGCCAGAAGAGTCAACTGGCACCAAAGAAAGCATGGAACTCGGGTGCCATCTCTAGCCATGTGGGGCCCTTAGCGGGCCCATCTTGCGGCACAAACCCCTGGAGATGCCACGTCTTCACCAGAGACAATCGTGAGTGCATCCTTAGCAGGATTTGGCTCTAAGTGGACCAGAGAAGGAGGGCTCTGGGGAATTTCAAGCGAGGCTCTTACTTCTGTCTTGTTCATGTTTTCTTATGTTGAGACTGTGAGTGAGCAAACCACCATGATGCACGCAGGTCCCTGCACATGGGAGCCCGACACAAGTGGCCAGGGCACGGGAGAATTCTGGAATGGAATAGAGCCCCTGTCAGCATTGGTACAGGGAACTGAGCAAAGTGTCTGAGGTGCAGGTTGAGGTTGACAAGGGCTTTAATGTGCAACCTGGAAGTAAAGTTTGTCTACACTTGTACTGAAAAGAATGAGAAAGCAAAAAAGAAATAGGCAATCTATCCACGCAAACGCTATGTTTTAGATTCCTTTGCTCTGCTTGAAAGAGCACTCATACTCTCTGACAGCAGTAGGCTTTTAAACTATTTGTGCCTTCCCTTTAAACTAATAGCTAAGACGGGGAAAGCCAAATATTCAAAACAAAAGAAAACAGCTAGGTTTTCCTTGAGTTCCAACAAAAACAATCTCTGCAGAATGCAAATGCAGCCACTGAAGGAAAAACCATTTGGTGATGATGAGACAGCAGAACACTGCCCCAGACGTCAGTGCTGTTTATTCACCTGGAGCTGAACATCACAAAGCAATTCACACTTCACAATGGCTGTGCTATTGACTGCAAGCTACCTTTTTGCTTAAACAAAGCTACATTTTTATTACTTTCAAGAAACTGTAAAGCTGTATGCTTTCAAGACCCTTGAAGACTGATCTTGAGATTCCAAGTACCATAGCAGTTAAGGATCGTATCAAGAGGCAGGGTGCTGGAGGTCTGTATTTTTCATCTTTGGAAGAGAACAAACACAGCCATTTGCTGTAGAATAAAGTGTAGGTAGAGAGTCAGAATGTTCGCCAACACGCACAGCTTCTGCAGAACTAAAAAAAAAAGCATCAGATACTTCCCTCAGTAGAGGCACACACAGGAGAAAGTTCTAAGAACTACATGAATCCACCACGCAGTGGACTGGGGGGAAAATTGGCTCCATCTCCAGCTTTAACTCACCTTTTGCAGGATGCTGCGCAGGATAGGGAAGCAGGGCTGGGATTCACCCAAAAGGTTTTGGTGAGAAAGGAAAAGTGAAGATTTGAAACATTCACACATAATACACACAAGAGACTTTTCAGAATTATTATGACCAAAAGACCTAAACCCTCTATCCAGGGCAATCCTAATTTAGGTCCTTGATCATTATCTAATAGTTTGGGAACAGGATGGACACATAAGTACTTTTCCAATTCCTGGTAGAGGTTACCAAAGAGAGATCTAGATCTCTTTGGTGTTCCACTGGATTTCAATAATCCCTTTGTTCACACTTCATGTGTTGCATCTCCTGCCTTTGGTTCTCAGGTAGGGCAGCCTGTCTACCAGATCCATGTCAGATTTCACCCTTCTTCAGCCCTTTTCTAAAATTTCTGTGCTTTAGAGAAGACATAAATGCATCATTTGTAATGAAACACCCACATCTCTCCTGCCACTCTTTCTTTGTCTCACAGCCTCCAAGTTCCCAGTGTTGTGCAGCAACTCGGAAGTCGAACACATGCTTACTTTCCCATCATGAGAAAGAGAAGGCAGCGAAGTGATGGAGGCCTAGAAAAGAGGGCTCAGCCATAGGGGGTGATTCTTGTTCCTCTGTACAACCTCAAATTAAGAATCTTGATGCTGAGAAGGTGTTGTTCCTCCAGCAGCAGCAAGCACATATACATTCATTTCTGTAGAAGGACACTTCTACTGACGACCTTGCTCTCAACGATTAAGTAGAAACTGAACCCAAGGGCCCATACTGGATAGTAGTTGATCAACTGGTCTCAAACCACCCAAAAGTTCTTCTGCACTTTTTTAAACACCTGCAATTCCCATGGTTACCCAGCCTGTTAGTACTACTGAATCAGGACTTATATCTAAATTTTGCCATACTCAACCGGGACTTGGTCAAGACATCACTAACTTACAATGAGCACATGTGGAGCAGATTTTTCAGTATAAAATAGTGCTTTCACCCTGGCCCCTTTGCCTGAGCCCCAAGTCAGACCCTGAGCCTGCATTCAGCAAGGAAGCAAGGGTCTTTTTACACAAACAGGCACCCGCTCTTCTGACCTCATTTACAAATACAGTGAAGAGTAAAGCAAACACATTTTCTTTCCATCCAATTTTACTTCCCAGTTTTCAGTGAAAAGTGCTGGCTCAAGGCTCATTCTGCCTTTCTCTGGATCTTTAGACAGTGTAGAAATACAAATGAACAATTTCACTTCTCTATCAAACTTGAAAGAGAGTTTTGCAGGGTATAGTAGTCTGGGCTGGAATTTGTTCTCATAGAGGACTTGAAGTACTCTGCTCAGAGCTACATACACCATATTCCAGTTATACGTGTATAACCACAGTTAGAGCAGCTCAATTCCTAGTAGCTAAATCTTGAAAACAGACTGTATATGCCTCAACAAATGAATGAAGAAAGAAAATGTGACATTTATGCTCTGAAGAACACTATAAGAATGAAGCTGAGTCATTTTTAGGAAAGTGGATTTACTCTGACACCATCATGTTAAGTGAATAAATTAGACACACGAACAAATATCTCATATTTTCTCTTAAAAGAGAAGCTCATTAAATGTATAAAGTAAAAAAATCAGATAGACAATTGATAAAAGGAGAAAACTGTTGTAAGCCAGCATGGACAGGGTATCTAAAAGTGCACCTTTATCTAGCATAATTGTCTTACGTGTTTTGCACTTCTTGGCCCGCTAGTCTGGCTGCCAACCTGCAGGTAAGGTAATTAACACTATAAAGATTTATAAGATAAATAAGTGAATCTGATGCTGGCAGCAAAACTGGGAGTTGAGCTAGTGGGGAAAATAATTGAGTTGTGTTACACATTTGTACTGATTTCCCACAATGAATGTAATAATTGTGTACTACAATGTATTCTAATAAAGATAAAGAATTAAAAAAGAAATGCAAACGAACAAAGTGTTGTAACCCACTTAGGTGCCGAGCCCTTCCCCCATATCCTGTTATTCTTAATAAAACCTACCAGGTGCCATTACCTGTTATTCCCGCTGGGGCCTGACCTTAGACAAACTGTTTCTCGCCCTCCCTTGGCAACAGCACCCCACCATAGGTTTATGTAACCCCACTCACCCGAGAAAACTCCCACCAACTAGCTCCCCGTACCCCCTTGACTCTCTTAACTTCCGCTTTTTGCTTCTGTAATACTGCTTAGTTGCCTGCCCCAGACCCATCTCCCCCTTTAGGTCACTGCCCCGCTCTGTTCCGAGCAAAAGGTAAAAATAAAAAGTCCCAAGCCACGCTAGACTAGCTCCATCTTAGCCCTTTGTTTCACCTGTTGCTAAATGTTCTGGGAAAGTTACATGCAACTAAGCAACCACAAGGTTGCTCTATAGCCTCAGCAATCTCCAGGGGGCCCTCCTCTTCTCCTATGGAGAGGCTACCCGGTGGGTACCACCTAAAATAAAGCGCTTCTTTCCTTTTGGACTTGCCTCGTTGTCATCTGATTTTTGAGTTACAACAAAAGGAAAGCCTGCAGTAGCTGCCTCGCAGAGCAAACCCTGGCAACCCACACATGGGGGCCCACAGGTGCACAGCCACAGGGCAGTGCTCATCCACATGCAGTGGGACAGGCCGTGGGCTGTTACCTAGAAAGACTTCCTGGACTTGGAAGAGTGAAGAGGCGCTCCTTAAGGAGGCACCTAGTAACGCAGCAGACCAGGGAGGAAGCCGCCCTGGGACAGCAAGCGCAGAAGGGCTGGCCAGAGTGGGAAATGCCGCGGGAATCAGCTTCAGGGCTGCCCTGTTAAACCCCACACAGGCAGTTACACTGGAGGGGTCCTGGAATGGAAGACACATCCAAGTTCGTGGATTCTTCAGGTTCCCGGTGACAGGCTGAGTCTGCCTGGAAAGCAGAGATGGAAACAGGAAGAGGGCAGGAACGCGAGCACGGAAGCACCTTGCCACCTAGCGAAGAAGGGTGCTTCTTCTCTGTCCTAGTTCCCTTCAAAATGAACGTGTGTGTGTGTGTGTGTGTGTGTGTGTGGTGTAGATATTTTTTTAGTTGATAATGACCTCTGTTTCCCTCCCGGAAAGTGCCAACCTGGGGTATGAAAAGCACAGAAACTCTTCTAGAAACTCAGACTTCCTGCCAGTTTGATCTATCCTGAAGTCTAGGCTACTTCTTATGAAATTGTTTCCATAGACTTTAGGCTAACACCAAAGTCTTGAGATACCTCAACTTAACTCTCCAATGAAGTGATACAAATTAAACTCTACCCCACCATTCATATTAAAGTTCTTTAACTTTTGCAAAGAAAAAAAAGACAAGCACAGCCATGGTTATGTAAAACACTAGAGTCTTCTCGAAGTTTCAACTAATTCCTAGGAAATGCAGCTTTGGTAATTTCCTGAGAGAAAGAAACTCCAGGTGTTGCTCCCCTTCGCAGTAATGTACTTTCATATTTGTGTGTGTGGACAAGGGTGGAAGGGAGGCTCAGCCTCCTGACAACTCCGAGCAACACATAGGCAAAGAGATGCTAATCCAAGCCAAACTGCTGTACTACACGCAGATCAGCTGGTGCAGGCTCTCCTGGCCAGCCCTGCAGCAACTGCTCACCAAAAGCAATACCAGGAATGAGCTGGTATTCCTTTGTGGACAGGATTTACTTCACTATGATGTATTTAGTGAAATTTACTTACACACACTCAACTTACTGTTCCTGGGGGGAAGACTCCTATGAGTGGTGTGTGTGTGTGTGTGTGTGTGTGTGTGTGTGTGTGTGTGTGTGAGTGAGTGTAGTGGATCTCCAGAGCCCAGCATCAAGGGGAAACATGGTCAGAGAAAGAACTCCTTGCTGTCTTCATGTGGAATCTCTCTTTAAAAAAACCATTTAAAAGATAACTGATTCATGCCTTAATCATACATGACTGGAAACTGAGGTCTGGAAGAAAGAGATGGATAGGTGACTCACTAGTTCAGCTGATAGACTGAACTAGTCTCAAAGCTGCAACCTCGAGGTAGGTACTCAGTAGTTGTAGAAGGGAGGGGTTATTTCTAGGTCTATACCATTTGGCAAGTGGAAAAATATGATCTCTTGAAATAATCCAAATTCTTAGGAAATGTAAATAACCCCTTTAGGCCTCCTGGGCTGGGTGCTTAATCTACGCACCACCAGGCAGTGGGACACCTAATGCCGCTCAGCAGGAGGCCAGTGCTTTTGACAGGTAGAACAAATGACAGAAGAAAAATAGCCACAGTAATTACATTTTCTCAAAAGGGCTATTGCATCCTTAGAAGACAAGTTGGTAACTGAACTGTACATTCTCAAATATAAAACAAGTACTGCCCCTTGGAATAGTCTCTGTTAAATCTACAGCTATAATTTATTATTCCATTTCTGCTCTAAATTCATTGTCTTTCCACCGATTCCAGTCTTTACTACTGAAGGCCAAAATTCTTTTGAAGATGAATATATCTTTAATAATACAATATTTTAAATAAATAATAAAAATAAAATATTTTAATGGACTTGCGAATCAGAGAACAATTTTCCTGTTCATGATCCTGTAAGCTGAAAGCATTCATTCTATGGCTAATCATAGTTAATAATGTCTCTACCTGTGCCTCAAATGAGTGAAATAATGTTATCTTCTACAGGGACAAATGGTTCCGTTCACGTTAACTGTTAAAAGGTAAAATTAAGTACCATAAAATATTGAAGAGGTCACTTGCCGAGGCAGTGATCCATGCAGCGGACAGCTCCAAGCTAGCTGGGGTTGGGGAAGCCCACTGAGGGACTGAATGAGCAGCCTTTTTATAGAACAGAACAGAGTGAGGCCAGAGAACTGCACGCTCGGTTGCTCTTAAGCACTTGCCTCACTTTGGTGTGTGCTGCTAGAAACTCCCTCGTTACGTAACTGCAAGGTAGTTGATGCATCTGTCGGGTTAGCCTCAGGCTTCATTTCTCTTACTATAGGCCCTGACAGTAAATAGCTCAGGGTAACTTTCACTTCAGGCTCTCAGTGGAGAGTTTGCTGCATCACCATCACCAATGAGATGCAAGGGGCTGTGAGTGACCAAGGATTCTCCAGGCTTAGTCTTGGTTTTGATTTACTTTAACAAAACACATATTAAATAGAAATGAAATATATATATATATATATATATACATACATATATTTGAACTAGTTCTGTTACTTAATGCAGTATTTGCTAGATAAACACTATTTTGGAGTGGCAGTTAGGTAGGCATCTTCCTCATGCTTTTTGGATAGCATCAGACTCTTAGGTGCTAACATGGCCATGACGAATTAAAAAGGGAAGAGTTTCTTAGCACGTGCAGCAGCTGAGATTGGCAAAGCAGCTTCCATGGCTGCAACAAACACCTGAGCTGTCAATTTAGAAAGAGGAAAGGCTCCCGTTGGCTTCAAGTGGCTTTGGCCCTGGGACAGAGCAGCACACTGTGGCTGGGGCAAGTGGTGCCCTGCTCATCTCATGGCCAGGAAGTGAAGGAGAGGGTGAGGAACTGGCGGGGGCCCAGTACCCCCTGAATGACCACAGCCTAGGACCCAAAGCCCTAGCCAGGCTCCACACCTGCAGGTTTCCAGCACCTCCCTTTGCGCCAGTCTGCACACTCATCCCTCACTGTGTGGACCTGTGGATATACTCAAGATCCAGATGATAGCACCATGTGGGGTGCTCTGCAGTTCATGGATCCCAACACCCACAAATATAAAGTGACCAAGCACAGCCCTCATACCTCCAATGATCTGGGCCTGGCCAGAAGCCCCAGATTTCTTCTCTACTGGTCTCTATGACCTCGTACCATGGAGCGCCTTGGGTCTTCTTAACGCACCCCACCAATGGCTCCATGCTTTCTGCCTCTGTTGCTGTCCTTTAAGGAACCTCTTCAACTCTGCTTTCATTCTCACCATACAGTTCCTCCTCGACTTTAAGCCTTACTTCAAGCTGGTCTACCTCAAGAAGAATTTTGTGACTTCCTCCTCTCTTTCCCACCACTCTGTTCCGTTCAGTGTCCTGTACCCTATGAACATTTTGTAACACAGACTGGATTTAAATGGTCCCTGTCCAAGCAAGTCATAGGTAGCAGGTGCAGTGGTGACTGCAGACATGACCCAACCACCTGCCACGAACAAGGACATGCTGAGATGAGCTAACGTCCAGTTACACAAATCCCATCAGCCACAACACATATGGAGCTCGACTAAGTACCATGCGTGGAAGCACAGGGAGCTAAACTATGTAATGTCAGAAGGAAAGAGGAAGTGAGCAGACCGACTCTCAACATGGATCAATTTTCTAATGACTCAGTCTGCTTGGAGATGGCATACAGAGGACTGTGTGGAGATGACTCCAGGGCTGGCAGACCATATGAAGTCCCAGGTTCTTCTTAAGAGGTTTTCCAATATGAAAGCTCTATTTGCAGCACCCTCCCTCTTCGCCCAACATTAGGGAGGCATTCGTAGTAGGGCTCTACATTGTGTTACAATGAAAACTATTCAAAGAAAGTTTCTGCCATAGGGCAGCAGGGCATAGCCACAATGCACATTGCAAAAATGTGAATGCATATTTGGTACTTACATAATAATTCAATAAATTGTACAAGTAAAAACATTTTATACTCTGCCTCTCCCTGTTTTTGTAGGTGTAGGCATGAAAACTGCACATACAGGCAAGCAGACTCAGTAACTCCAATTGTCTTCTATCAAGTATGTCATACTGAAAGTACTTTCCTTACAGAGTTGTTGGTGACAGGAGTTCATGATCTAATTAATGAGTTAATGAAGGAAAAGAATTTTCTACAGTGCTTCTCTGAGTTCAGCCCATCACCTCTACAACACTCATTCCTACCCCTTCATCAAGTGCTCAGAACTGTGCAGATGAAGCTATGTCTCCTGCATGGCCCAGACTGGAGCCTGAGCCGAGGGTGGTTTGGAGGAAGAACTGTGTTCAGCTGCAGAGAGGTATGTTGGCCAATGACTTCCAGAACTGTGGGCTTCTAAGACATTTTTAATGAAGGAAGAGATTTTTGGGTGCACAACACAATGATTTGATATGTGACTGCATCGAGGACTAGCTGGATTGGGCTAATTAATTGTGCTGAGACTCTTGATAGTCTGCACGGTAGGCTACCTGTAGGTATGTCACATGAGCTTTTTTTTTTTTTTTAATTGACCAGTCTCTGTGTTGTACACCAGCTGCTGAATAAATGCCTTGTGTTCAATTGAATTTTGTACCCTGTGATATCTAATGGGAGATATTTTAGAAAGATAACAAAAATCAAGACAGGTAACTCACAGAAATGATGGAATTGCCTGATGAAAAGAGTTGACCGACAACACATTAGTTTACTCACTGCTGATTTCTTCTTATACGAATAGGGAAATTTTAGATGATACAGTGGACTAAATGCTAACTTCAAAAATATCCATGTCCTATGCTGCAGTACTGCATGTCAGGCTTCATGCCCAAGGGAAACTGCAACAGTTTGTGGAACTAAGAATACTACGAAGCTGACCTTAAAGTTGGGAGTTCCTCCTGGGTTGTCTGGGTTGGACAATGTTAACACATTCTTTATAAGAGAGAAGGGAAGAGTATGTGACATGCAGCTATGTGGCAAGACAGTGAGCGTGCTGGGCTTGGAGATGGAAGAGGGCCCCAGTCCAAGGAGCAAGGGAAAAGAGCTCTGAGAGCTAGGTTCTTCCTCAGAGCCTAGGGACACCTGCCTCCCGCCGATACCACTACACTGGCCCAGCGAGAACATCATCAATGTGTGACAATACGTTTATGCTGTCTTAGGCTGCTAACTTTAGGCACTTTATCACAGAAAGACAAAAACATGGAAGCAGCAAGTCATCTTTCCTCACTGCTTTTAATTCCTAAAATGCAATTCTACCCGCATGCATTATGCAATAAATTCGTCTACGAGTTTAAATAAATCCTTATTAAGACTTGTTTGGAGTATTATATCTATATTATATTTAAGTAAAATAGACCATATATGAATTATAAATCTTTAGAACTATGTGAAGAAATATTTTAATGAATAGTTGTAAGATATGAAAAAATGTATAGCTAAAGAGAACAAAGAAATATTGTATGTCTTCCACTGAAATTGTAAGCTCGGTAAGGCGAGGCCATTGCCTGTGTGGCTCGTTTTCTCCCCACAACTTGTGCCTAGACCTGGAGCATTTATACGGCAGACAAATGATCACAGTTTGTCCACTACGGTTCACCACAATGCCTGCTCCAACAGTAGACTTCAAGGTGCCCTTTCTGCATCATCGTTTGTATTTTACATGGCTTTTTCTTTTAAGTAGGCCACTGTTCTAGACATTAGAGCCTGTGAAAGAGAAGACAAGATTTACAAACATTTTCCCTCAAAATGAACAGCTGCCTGCTTATTAAAATAATTTAGTTAATATATGTCAATTACCACGTCATCATGAAAGCAAATAGCTTCTGGTGAAGACCTCATTAAGTACCACGTGAAGCCATTTTCCCACAACGTCTCATAAACAGGAATAGATCGTGTGCATTTTGTGAGACTGCATTCGGCTGGGAAAGGGTTATGCCAAGCAGAGTCAGCTCTAAGATGGAAAACCAATTCAGTCCAACCAGAAGGTTCTTTAGAGAAATCCTTGAGTACTGAACTAACATTAGAGGGGACCAAGAGGTGAGACATGTGCCTGCATGTGGCATCACCCCCTGTGATCCATCGCTGGTGGTCCTATCCCCACCCTCGGCCGGCTCTTTAGGCCAGTGGAAGTGCGCTGCGCTGGGCTCCCAGCCCTCCCTCTGATTTGGGCCAGGAGGTGGGAGCTCAGTGCCCCTGTTCTCTGGGGAAGACAGAATGGAGCTTGCACTTTGTCCTTGCTCTCACTGTCAGCTGCAAGACGCCTGCCCTTCAGCCCAGAACTGGGTCATCAGATGCCCTCTCCCTCTGCTTGGCCCCTGCAGTCTTTCCTCCCAGCAGTGGCCACCTGGCTTCTCAGAATCTCTGCCTTCAGCCAAATCCTGAAAGAGCTCCTTGCATTCCCTGCTTCTTTTCTCCTTCAACTGTTAGCAGCAAAGGCTGGGAGTTACAGAGAGAAACAGGCAGATCCACTAAATTCAGATCCAGCAAGCTTAGTCCTGAAGGCCTAGGGCTGAATTCCCACAAACTGAGCAGAGGTTCCACTAAGCAACACATATCTGGAATCCCACCTACAGCAGAGGCCAACTGCAGCAGATGGCTGGGCTTCTGGGGACTCCAAAGCTGTCTGGCCCTGGGGAAGAAGGACTGGAAGCCCTGGGCATCACCTGCGGTGCTTCTCCTCGCTCCTTTGGGTAAGCGCAAATACCCACCTGGAACTTCGCTTCTTTTTCTGAGCATCATCAAAATTCTCTCTCTCCAAGAATGACAGATTTCTTAATGAGCTTAAAATAATTGATACTAAATTGTTCAGGCTGTGGGGCTCTCCTAGGACATGCTGCCCCTTTGCAGGTATTTATTAAATCCAAGTGATTGTGTAGAATCTCAAATTTGTAGAATATATGAGAAATCATTTTGATCAGGGAGCTATTTTTCTTAGAGCTGATTTTTCAAAAATAAATTATATTCAATAAAACTACGTCATTAACACCACTTCCCACACTTTCCTGTAAGAACCGCTGCACTCCACTTACCTACACAGCCAAGGGTCTTGGATTTAAGAAATAGTGCACTTTGGAGTCTGCGTCAGATAAAATATGACTATCTTCCACTAACTGCATGCTTAGACAACAGACACCACTCTAAGGGACCAAGGAACTTAGAAAAAGTCAACACAAAGGAATTAAGCAGCAAATAGTTATTTAAAAACTGGAGGCAGCATATCAGGTTGCAGCATCTAGGATTGCTTAGTTATTTGTTTATTTCACTCTACATTTCACTGCTGTTGGGCATTTTCAATAGAAGGCTAGCACAAAGAGAGAACAACCAAGTCAAAATTATTTTCTAAGCTCCTTTTTCCATACCTCCAGCAAACAGAGCAGGAAGAAAGGTAAAACTACAGCCTTAAAACGTTTCAGTGAATTTTAGAAGACATTTGCCTGTGTGTTACAATGAGAATGATCAAGAATCAACTGCATACCACAGAGGCCAGCTCTCTAACTTTTTCTAGCAAAGATTTGCGAACTTTCAGCACAGTAGAACTTTCAGCAATGCATTAGATAATACAGCATAAACAAGCCAAAGAGTGGCCTTCGTACCCATTTGTCATTCCAGGCAAGTGTGGGCCATGCGCTTCTCACAAGTACGGAGTTTCTCAGTACTACACCCGGTTGCACGTGGGTACTGGATGAGCTGAGTCACTCTGACTTACCCTCTTGCATCTGATTTCTTTCTGTCTGACCTTTTTCTTACGTTCGTAGGTTGGTCTGGGATATCTTACAGTAGCTCCTTGCCAAATTACAACTATCCTCATCAGATAGCTAGAAGACCATTGTTTGCCTTAATGTAAAGCTTATACGTAGAAGTGCATGCACTTCATGAACGTAATAGTTCAGTCCACTACTGTCTGCGTGCTGTGGTTAGCTCCTCCAGGCTACCAGGTCGCTAGCGATCCTGATCTCTGGAACCTCTAATGTGTGGTAATGGTGACAGGCTATCAGAGGGAAGATGTGAAGATTATTTGCTATTTGTCTTTCCCTTACAGAAGTATTTTATTAATTATATAACCACTTTGGGAAAACTACAGTTTTATCATCTTGTTTAATGAAAAATGTCATCTCACCTTCATTTTTAAAAAATTAAACACCCGAATGGAAAGATATGTTGGTGAATAACATCCGATCTTGCACCCCAAAGAAGCACTCCTGTCAGATGGTGTACTGTTTAGCTACAGCTACCTAACAGTGACTCTCTATCTTAGCAGCTGAAAATAGCAACAAACAATTAGCTCACAAAGTCCTAGGCTTGGGGTTCTGCCTGGGGACTTTTCATAAGCTTCCAGGACTGCAGTCATCCACACTCAGACTGGGGCTTGGATCCATTGTTCACCCCCAACTGGACGCTTCATTATTTCACCATGGATGTCTGGCCACCTCTCCCCAGAATGACTGAGGAGACACAGAAAGCATGACTGATGTGAAGGATTCTGTGCCTTTTACCTCCTCATCTTAGAAGTGCCTTGTTGTCACTGCTGCTGTGTTGTACCAGTCTCATGAAACAATGGTCTCACGCTGAGGAATGCTGTTCTGGCCACTTACGATTGGGCGACACATCCAGCAGGGGCCCTGCAGGCCCTAAAGTCTTTATGGTCTAGTCACAATAAAGCCTCTGTCATGTTGCAATTTCACACATTCCTCAAGTGTTCATGGCAAGGGCGGTGGAAATAGGTAATATTCCATAGAACTGCCTCAGCTGCCACCACTTTTTACAGTCCTACAGCGCTGCCAGCCACAGAGAAACATAGCTCATTCAATTACCTAGAGAATGAAATACTTGCTGGTGACAATACACAACGACGTTAATGGTGCCAGATGTTGATCAATAGCTCAAAGTGCATATCTTCTACTCACTTATAAGTCAGTCTGCTGTTTTCAATGACGGCACCCTTGTCCTTCTAGCATTTTCCACACCAGGAAATTGCCTTGGGCCTGCCTCAAGGGACCACTGAGCACCCTATATCAAATACAGTGCTGCACCACAATGTCCTGAGAGCATATCCGTGGAACCTAATCTGTGGTTAGCACACAAGGGATTGGAGTGGCATAAGAGCACACAGAGGTGTGAGTTTCTGAGATGAGTGGGTCCATGGTGGCTCCCTTGGAGGCAGCTTCCACAGACATCTGCATGGCTTTGGACAGGACCAGGACACCTTTGTCACTATCTGCGTATCTCCAGACAATCAAAACTGTTAGGCAAGCTCTTCAAACCCCAAGTGCATTATCTTCAGAAGAGAAGAGGGGTCAGAAAACATACCATTTTCATTATGCTGATATCCTAATTACTGGAATTTTCCATTTTAATTGTTATTTTGAGAACTCTGGCTGGTGTTAAGGAAGCATTTATATGAGGGAAAAATAGTGATAAAGAAGAAAGGAGCCATGAATGTTGGCTTACTGATGCCGAGCAGAGGTGAGGATGACCACTGCACCCACTGCTCTTGCCACACTGACTATAAATTGTTTCTCCTCACCTCTCTCATCTTAGTCATAGTGGATCAGCTTTGCATTTTCTAATTCTAGCAGTAAGGACTGTGGGGCAGTTATTTTCATGTTCCGCAACTATAATTCCATTTACATAATTTGAACCAAAGTGTGGCAGAATTATTAGGCTTCTACATAAATTTTTGAGATGTTAAGAGGGGATTGGTATTGAAATTAAAATACTCTATAAATATGTACTCTTAAACGTAATACATCTTACCTGTTTGCTTCTTGACTGAAAAAAAACACTAGAATATACTAAATCAATGTAGACATTACGTTTTTCACTTGCTGCAATGTCTATCTTAAGAAAAAAAAATTAGCCAGGATGATAGCTCAGTGGAATAAGCACCTGCTTGGCAAGTGCAAGGTCCTGGGTTTGGTTCCTAGCTTAAGAAAAAAAGGAATGAAAGATTGCAGAAGATGCCAATGAGGAGTGAGGTCCACAAAATAAATAATGACTCTAAAGTGATCTTGCACTCAGTGCAGTGCTGATGCCAGGGACTGGATACTGAGCATCTCCTAAAGGCTCCTGCATTGGAGGCTTGGCTGCCAGCTGTGGTGCTGCTGGGAGGAAGCAGAACCAGAAGAAAGTGGGGCCAAAAGGCAGGAAGTGAGGTCACTGGGGGCGTGGTCTTCAGGGACCAGTGGGACAGTGGCCCTTTCTTCACTTTTGGGCTGCCATGAGGTCAACGTCCCCTCCTCCACATGATACTGCCACAATGAACTGACCAATGCAATGTGACCTGCAGTGCTGGCCTGAAACCATCTCCAAAATAAATCCATCCACCTTTAAGTCATTCATCTCATGTATTTGCCAAAGTGATGGAAGGTTAACAGTTCTGTACAACTGCTTTCTTGCTGAGTGATGAAGAGTTCTTTAGAGATCATTTGAATAATCATTTTAGTAATATCAAAAACATTTATGTTAGATTGATGGCTTATTATAAAATTCAGTAAATCAAAGTAGTCTGAATATAAATTGTGCTCTGATATTAAGAGATCCTTTTGAAAAGTTAAATAAATGCAATTCTACTTATTAAATTTCTGCCAAATTGCAGAGATATATCACAGAAAGTGTATCCATGTACCATAAGGTTAGCTTTTCCACCCATGTAATTTTTATGTAACACTGGTCAAAATAGAAATACTTTCCATTTGGGAAACAAAATAATAGCACCATTAGTATTCTCATTTATTTTCATCCGGAAATGAAAGCCACGTGAAGGGAGTATTAAATAAGTTTTGATTACTGCTAAATAATGAAGCAAAAATAGCAAATGGTATGTCTTGCTATTGAACATCTAACAGCTTAGAAAATTTATAGATTTAATCAGAAAAAGCTGGACTCAATCATGACCATTATGTGGAAGGGTTCTGATATTACTGAAAAATTCTCTTTTAATGTTTTTTTCCAGATTCTTTCTAAAATATCTTACCTATTTTACCTTGTTTTCTTTTATAAAACTAATGATTAAAATTAAATTTTATGTTATTTGGGATGGGATCCTTCAAATTTTATATTAATACCATAATAATATTTTTTTAATTATTAAAAAATTCTGTGTGAATGGTGGCACACATATGTAATCCCAGTGCTCTGGTAAACTGAGGCAGAAGGGTTACAAAGTTTGAGAGCATCCTGGGCCACTAGTAACTTCAGGAGACTCCATCTGAAAATAAATACTAAAATGTGATCTGGGAACACAGATCAGCATAAAGCACTGAGTTCAGTACCTATCTCAGTCTCTGTCTCTTTTTGTCTCACGCATGCACACACGCACGCACCCATGCGTCTGCCCTCAAGCTCTGTGCTAGGGTTAGGGCTGGAGCCAGAGTCCTCACTAAGGTAAGATCTTTCTCACTAGGAAATCGCAGACCACACCACTCAAAGCCTCCTTGGTGGATACTAATGCAGACAAATTCATGACATGTGACATCATTTGGAAGACTGTCTTCTAACGCCATTATTTCATTTTGTCCTCTTATGTAAAATGCTTGCAACACCTCCTTTTCTGTTGTCCTAAAGACATTTGTTCTCCTTCCCATTTGTCCGGTAAAGCCCATCCTAATATTTAAAAGGGCGCCTCAGAATATTTGGTGTAGGGACATGGTCTAGTATGTTTACACTTGAATAAATAATATTTGATGGAAGAACAATTAATTTGATGATATGCTAATATTCTACCAAAATACCTCATGCTGTTGTTCCCTCACACAGAGCTAATCATTTCAATATCCGGATTATATTTTTCTTAAGAGGAGCCTTCACTGAAAATGGGAGGACATTTGAAAAACCTGTACCACTTGTTTTTCTTCTGTAATGAAAAAATATCTTCCAGGTTACTTATAATATTGGAAAATGGAAGCTTTTATTTAATTTATTTATTGGTGGAACCAGGGATTGAACTCAGGCCCTTGCTCTTGCCAGAGAAGTGCTTATTCTACTGAGCTATCCATCTCCCTGGCCCCCTGAAGATAGAAGCTTTTAATTTTCCCTGCCCACCTCCTGTTCCCAAATCAAACTTCCCAAATCTCTGGTGAGTATTTTATGGGGCATTGCTGCCAGGATCGATTTCTATTCAGTAGTCAGTACCTTTTTCATCTGCTTAGTTTCAGAAGTATCTCATCCTTCATCAGGGTCCCCTGGGGCCTTTGCTGCGTGCCCACAGATTTGCGCTCTGCTCCACTGAGAGCTTTCGCTTGCCATTGTTTCCTGTTTTTGCCTCTCAGGCCTTCCTGCACACCAGGGCTCCCCCAGCAGCCTCGGAGCGCCTGCATGGCTGAGTAGACGAAGTGAAGACGGAAATGAACCCTGGCTCAGGAGCCAGTGCCTAGGCAGTCCCTTCCCAGATCCATGGGGGTTCTCTTTTTAAACAAATGCTTACACATCAGTAAGAACCCCTGCTTCTCCGCCTGTTCAAAATACAAGGTTGCTTTTTGATGCTGCTAATTTCTTGAGTGACCTCACTTCCTTTGGATTCAACTTCATGAGGGGTTCTTTCTGTGCCAAACTTGAAGCTTTCCAAATTTTCTTGTTAATCTGGTCAAGATGATAATCAAACTTAACCAGCAAGATGGGAGTTTTTTTCCACTTAAAAAGCTGTGTAATTTAACCTGTATGCATTGACAAAAAATAAGGCACTTTTGAAGTGCACATTCCTGGTCTGGCAATTTTTGTGAATTTCTGTTATGAATAAAAGAATTCTCCAGATGATAGATATATATCCCAGCAATACTCAGATATTCAATATTCAATTAACTTTGTTGGAAATCTTTTTATTAAATATAACACAAGAAAAAAATAACATTAAGTCAGTGCCTTGAAGAAAATACAGTTCCCTCTGTGTCCTTCAGGGATTCACTTTAGGAATTTCAGAAAGAGTAAAATTTGTCGTTGCTCCAGTGCCTTTTATAAAATGGCAGAGTATTTGTGCACGACCTGTGCTCATCCTTCTGTCTAACTCAAGCCATCTATAGATAGCTTACAATATCTACCGGAATGCAAATGCTAGGGGGGCCGGAGAGATGGCTCAGTAGAATAAGAGCTTCCCAGGCAAGCGCAAGGATCTGAGTTCAATCCCTGGTTCTGCCAGGAAAATAAAGAATGCAAATGCTGTGAAAATAGATGCATTTCACCTGCTTTCAATCTCTCACTGATGTACCCTAGAGACCTGATGAGCTACCACGAACTACACACGATGTAACTGCAGCTTGATGTCCAGTGCGAGCCCTGGCTACCTGCCCTGAATGGTATCAAGAGTCCTCCGAAGGCTGGGAGGGAGTGGTCAGCTTTGCCTCAGCCGCTGCTGAGTGATCCCACGCACGCATTTTTTAAGCACAGAGAACGGCGCTTATCTTTTTTTTTTTTTTTCTGTATTTAGGACAGGGCGTACAGGGTCTCACTACGTCTGTCTGTGTTCAGCCTCCCACGCGCTGGGATTACAGGCGCACTGCTGTTGCTGCGTCCGTGTGTCTGAGGCGGCAGGCACCGGGATGGAACCCGGCCGCTGTGTCTGCCTAAGCAGGCGCTCTAATCCGTTGGGCTATTTGTCCCCTGTGGGGACAGACACTAGCCAGGACGGGCGGCTCCGCTGCCCCAGCATGCAGGTGGCTGAGCACAGCAGCCCACTGTCCCCAGCAACGCTCTGCTTTTTTCTTTGTTTTCATGGCCACGTCAAGGACAACTTAACTAATCACCAAATACTTGCGTAAATGAACAATACCTGTTCTAGAGGATAAGTCTGATGCCAAATACAGGTAATTACTCAAAACTACATATTCTGCATAGTTCTTTTTGTTTTCTAAGATTTGGCCATTAATGATCCATGCAGGAAATATCCCAAATTTATGAAAGCAGATTAATACCAAGGTAGGATGAGATGAATAAGTCGTACTTGGTTAGAGATTTAGCTCAGTGGCATAGCGCCTGCCTAGCATGCTCAAGGATGTAAACTCAGTTCCTATTTAAAAATTGCTAGTATTGGGGCCCGGGAGATGGCTCAGGGTATATGTATTCTTATAATGTCATAATTTCCTTACACAGTTGCAGGAAACAGCTCAATGACATAAGTGACTGCCTGGCAAGGAGAAGGTCCTGAGTTCAGTCCTTGGTACTGCCAAAAAAGGAGTTATATACAGTAAATTATAAAAATGAGATATGTATGCATTTTGAGGTCAATCAACAGTTTTATGGAAATATACAAAAGAAAAATACTTCTATATTTAGAGGTAGACTTCACTGGAGAAGAAAGCTTTTGTTCCAATATCAGAAAATTATTTTTGAAATAAGATATGAAATACAATTGTGATGGCTAGAACATGTATAAAAGTTCTGTGGC
Organism: Ctenomys sociabilis; assembly: GCA_004027165.1. Taxonomy (NCBI): domain Eukaryota; kingdom Metazoa; phylum Chordata; class Mammalia; order Rodentia; family Ctenomyidae; genus Ctenomys; species Ctenomys sociabilis. Next base: position 185 of record PVKA01009570.1, on the reverse strand, counting down.
CAGAGAAGAAATAGGGACATGGAGAGGGAGAGAGATAGAGACAAAGAGAGGAGAGAGGAGAGAGGAGAGAGAGAAAAGAGAAGAGAAAAAGAGGAGATGAAGGAAAGGAGAGAGGAGGAAGAGAAGAGGGAGAGAGGAGAGAGAAAGGGTGAGAGAGGAGAGAGAGGGGGAGGAAAAGGGAGGAG